>QNGE01002977.1:48287-63657 GCA_008508345.1 Paragonimus westermani | reverse complement strand
CCGGTCTTATTCCTTCGGGTTTACACTGGATATGTGGTGTGTTGGTGGAACTGCAATTGGTGCAGCGCAAGCCAGTTGCAGTGATATATAAGCGCAGGCGTCCTTTGGCTTCGGTCACTGTGACAGGCTAATCCGAATCGGATGCCGCCAACCGTTATCGGTCATGGACGGTGGTGGTGGTGGTGGTGATGGTGGTGGTGGTGGTGGCGGCGGTGGTGGTGGTGGCCAGTGCACGGACGGTGGGACTGAGCGACTTGAGTGGAAGTGCGCGTGCATCCCAGGGCCGGTCAGCCTGACCGTGTTTTCAGCGTTGTGTTGTGCCGTTCGCTCACCCGACTCAGATAGGGGGGTGCTCGTTAGGTAAGTACTTTGGTTCGGACTTATTATTTTGTTGCCCACGTCAGAGCCCTTGAGCGTTCTGTACACGCAATTGACATTCATACAGTCGCGTGACAAAGCTCGCAGACGTGTAACCCAGCTCAACACCCAACACAGCGTCTCGGAGCTTGGGCACTTCAGCAGCGCGCCAGGCCAGCAGGCACTAGTATATGAGAATGCACCACAGTCCTACAGCTCCACATCACATCAACCTGATCCTGCCTCTTCAACATTACTGACGCAGCCACTACCCCTGTCTATTGTTCTTCGTACTGTTATCAACCCGGAAGCTAGATTATTTTGCACATGGTACCCTCCTGTTTGTCTACTTCCAATCATTTCCACGATCGCCAATTCTTATATACTTAATTTCTCAACGATGTACCCTGTTTTTGTTATGTGCAGTTAGTGTTAGGACGTAGTTACTTGTGTTTCGCTCTCATTAGAGCTCATCAGTAGTGCATATCCTCGCCACGACCGGGATTTGAACTCCGGCCATTCGAATCATGAGGCAACCGTGTTGACCACTGCGCCATCCACCTCACATTAGGCACGACCGAAGTCCTAATCGCGGGGTTATCGATTGGAGTTAACAGACAGTAACTGTGTCTCCTCTCGAAACGATCGGGCAACCCGATCATTGCTCACAAGCGAGAGTGGTTGAGCGTTCAGATTTGATGATTCGGTCGTGCCTAACGTGAGGTCAATGGCGCAGTGGTTAACACGGTTGCCTCATGATTGGAATGTCCGGAGTTCAAATCCCGGTCGTGGCAAGGATATGCACTACTGATGAGCTCGAGTCTAATGCTTCTTTTCGAAAGAGGCTGTCTGGAAATTCTATCTGAATGCAGAGGCTGCGATCAACTGTGAGTGATGGTCATCAGTAGTTACTTGTATAACTTTATGGCCGACATACCTAACTGATATACGCGCTACACGAATGGTGCACGGGGCTGAATGTATCACGGACCATAGCCTGGTTAGGACAAAGTTGTTTATTCATATTTGCAAGCCTGTTAATTGGAGATCCTCCGGTGAGAGGTAGAAACTGAAGGCAACACAGTTGAAGAACTCAGAAATGAGGACGGTATTTAACGTGCAGTTGCCGTTCGTCTGAAGACATTCCTGTATCCAGTATTTCCGACAGTATGTGGCAACATCTCAAGAAGCAGTTCAGGGCAAGAAACATTGATTCGGTTGGTATTCGGCGTCAGAAACGTCCGGACTGGTACGACGGCAATAATCTAGCTATCTCCAGCTTGATATGACAAAAGGATGAAGCGTTTGCTGTTTTCGCAATGGGATCGGATAATGAGAACCACATTCCGGAGTGTTCGTCAGCAACTCGTTGAACAGTTTCATTAAGTGCCAGATGAGAGCATGGATAATTTCCCTACATGCATTCAACAAGCTGTGTCTGAAAGTCGTAACAACCAGATTTCTCCTACCAAACTCGAGGGTGAAATGACTCTAAAGTGTTTGATTGCTGATATCCAGAGCGAAAAGCCACGTAAAAATGACTGTCAGAACGTGAATCTACTTTAGCTTGAAAGAAAGCTTGTGCGATTGTTTGACAACGCTAAAATATTACTAAACGGTTCATCATATTTTCACAGCAGACGAACACATGTTGTTTGGGTTGTTGCCAAATCATCTAGTGGATCACTAAAAACCCCAGTCAAATAACTTAAGTGCTTACGATGCAGAGGACAACATTCTTCGGCGGACGAGTGCCATCCTAAGTAGACAGTTTCGCGCGTGTGGAAAAACTAGACATCTGGCTCGCGTGTGTCACACAAAGGCCTACTGACTCCCAAAGTCTCAATCACCGCTAGAACCAGTGCCAGAACCGGCGCCAGTGAAGGCAACCCCATGTTTAACACTGCTTGGAGCGCCATGACTGGTAAGTATTGTCGAACTCCACCTCAGTTTGTGCAACTAGGAATCGAGGAACAACCTGTTAGTATGAAGATTGCTACCGGAGTGTCGGTAACAATGCTAAGCGCTGCATCTGTCGAAAATTTACCAGAACTATCTGCGTGTCAGTCGACTTCGCGGGCACACGCTGGGATGGGAAAGCGTACCGTCCGCGTCCATTATGGTGGCGAAAAGAAAAATTTACCAGTGTACGTAGTGGCTCAGGATTGCCCTAACCTACTGAAACCGGGTTTGGATCTGATGTCCGCCAAGTACGTTAGATACTGTAAAAGCTGTTGCTGGACAGCCGGAACTTGAAGATATCCTGTTCAACTTCTCCGATGTGTCTGAGACTGAACTTGGCAAACTAAATGAATTTCAAGCCAGTATTAGACGGATTGTCAATTCCTAACCTCATTTTTTCAAAGCATGGAACTTGACTTATTCATTAAGGTCAAAAATCGAAAAGGATCTGGTTTGACTACAAAAGAAAGGTACAATTATCCCTTTACAACATTGTGAACGGGGGACCCCAGTCGTTCCTGCTGCCATTCCAGATAGTTCAGTGCGTATAGGTAGCGATTACAAAGTAACCGTGAATAATCTTTCTGTAGTAACCATATACCCCTTGCTTTGAATAGAAGAAGAAGACTTGTATGCCACACTCATCGGTGGCGAAAGATTTATAAAAACTGGCCTAAGTCATGCTTATCCCCAAATAGAATTGGACGAATCCTCTCGGGTTTGTACTACAATTACTACACATATGGGCGTTTTGCAATGCACACGGTTATCCTCTGGTCACAATTCGCACCAGGCGATTTTTCAAAAGATTAGAGACAACTTGGTAAAAAAAAATGTTCCACCCACATGTGTACCTTCAGATGACATCCTCATCATTGGGCCCACGGCATTCAAACATTTGTACACATTTGCCATGATGCTTGACCGTCTTTAACAAGTCGGAATAAGGCTGAAGAGATCGAAATATGGGTTCTTCGCCGACTCTGTTCGCTATCTCTGATACCGACTAGACAGAAACGGTCTGCACCCGCTGGGTGACAAACTGCAGCACATACTTGATGCGCCAAAACCTAGAAAAAAACACTGGAATGTTGCCACACTAACACAGTTTCCTTCCACATGATCCCATAATAATTTTATCTCGGTATACGTTGTCACACGGAAGTATGCGCTGGGATTGGGGCTTAATGTAGCGTCAGGTGCTCTTTGATGCAAGAAATAAATTGACCGCTCCTCCGTTTATCGTTCATTACGATTCGCTAAAACCATTAACTTTGCAGTACGATGCGTTCCCATGAGGTTTGGAGCAGTACATTGTCACCGAATGGAAGCCTGTTCTCTCATATCGATTGCTTTTGTCTCACGAACTTTACAATGGACTTTACATGGACAGAGTTAACTCCGCTCATAGCAGTGTTAAATTCACCAAGGAGTCAGAGAACAATGGTGAAATAAATTTTTTGGATGTTGGTATAGTAAGAAGGGAAGATGGTTCAATCCGACGAGCTATGTACAGAGAACATACTCCGAGTGGCCAGTACATTCACTTCGACAGTTTTGTTCCGCTAAATCAAAAGCGAAACCTCATAAAATGCCTGACAGGTAGGGCGTTAAAGATCTGCACCTCTGACACTTTGCAAGCTGAGCTAGACTTTCTACAAGAAGTGTTCATGCAGAATGGCTATTCAATACGTTTCATTAAGAAGGCGGTGCAGGCGGTAGAGTCGAAACTTAAGCCAACCTCTCTGAACAAGAAAATTGCGTTCTTTTTTCAAGTTGACCATATCTCACATTTGATCGCAGCGTTCACATTCAGATAGACTTTGCAGACAGCCTCTTTCGAAAACAAGCACTAGACTCGAGTTTCGCTCTCATTAGAGCTCGTCAGTAGTGCATATCCTTGCCACGGCCGGGATTTGAACTCCGGACATTCCAATCATGAGGCAACCGTGTTGACCACTGCGCCATTGACCTCACATTAGGCACGACCGAATGATCAAATCTGAACGCTCAACCACTCTCGCTTGTGAGCAATGATTAGGTTGCCCGATCGTCTCGAGAGGAAACACAGTTAACAGGCAGTAACCGAGTGCCAAGGAATCGATCAAAAATGGTGAGATTTCGAATGTTGACCGTTGCCGAAGCCATCAGCATCCGATTGCGCAACCCTGACCTCTGCGCTCAGAAAAAGTTCGTGCGGACACTTAACCTCCCCTGGCTTACAGTCAGTCAAGCCTATGATTTGGAACAGTGATCACGTAACTGATAACAAACACGTCGTCCTTAACCTATATTGACCGTTTTTCTGACTCACAGTAGTCACTGTTTTCATATTTATTGTGTTGTAGTTAGCGTGATGATCAAACACAGAAAACAGGTCTTGTTCGCTACTCTGTCGTTCTCATAACTTTACAACCACCTGAAAATCTATTCCTAACTAAACAAGAAGGCCTTGGCTGTAGTGTTCGGGGTCAAACACTTTCGTCGATGTGTCTGGGGGAAGGTATTTTGTAATTTATACGGTCCACAAGCCGCTATTAGTTCCTGAATGTCTGCCGCTAGAAACTTCGTTACCTCAGTGAAGTCAGCAACACTACGCTGATGCTTTGACTGGCCTTCTTCTAACCAGTCCAACGGAAACAAAAAGCAAACAACCCGAATTGGTAAACCTCATGCAGCACTTGGACAGAACGCTTATCCTGGATGAACAGATAGAGCAGTTTGCGAATATCGATCCATTACTGTCAAAAATCAGACATTTTCCAACATTTGATTGACCTGTGGAATTTATTGCTGAGCTGAAATCATTCACAGTTCGGAAGAATGAATTAAGTTCACATGATGGTTGTGACGACAATTGTTCGAAGAATTGCACGATGCCCATTCTGGAGTAGCAAAAATGAAGGCCTCTGCAAGGGGTCACTGTTGGTGACCGAATATCGATTTACATATTGAATGATTTTCGAAGTTGTGAAATATGCCAGAAATAACAACGAAGTCATTCTCCCGCACCAATGTACCCTTGGCGTTGACTAGAGAGACCATAGCAACGGCCGCACGTGGATTGCTTTGGCCCGATTAATGTTCTGATGTGTCTCCTCATAGTTGATACCCACTCCAAGTGGATCGATGTCTATCCCGTCAGACATGCTGATTCACAGTCTACGATAGCTAAACTCCAATCTTCCTTCTCAACATTTTGAATGCTTGTGAAAATTTATACTGGCAAAGGAGCTCCGTTCAGTAGTGAAGAGTTCTAACGATTTCTGCTTTACAATGGCGTACAGCACGCAAATTCCGCACCATGCCAACCTGCGTCGAATGGTCTAACTAAGCATGCAGTTCAGATTGCCAAACAAGGCCTTCACAAACAGCACTGTGGAGAGGTAGGAACCAAACTAGATCGGTTTTATTCGCATACAGCACAACTCCAACCGATTCAACAGAGAAGTCCCCCGTGAAACCGACTTTTGGTCTGAATTTAGGAAGAAAACTATGTTTACTTTTCTTCACTACTCGCAGCTACGTCGAAACAAAACAGGAAATATGCGTACCCTGCCACCTGGCAGGAGATCCTGGCTGTGCCAGATTACCCCACGGGGAAAGCTGGTGGCCCACAACTGTCATTACCTCCACGGAGAATCGTTCTGAATTACAATTGAATGACGACCGCTTTGTGCGTTGACACTCCGACATCGCACCACGGAGGCGCTTGGGCCAAACAGGTTGACAGAGAATTCGGATACGCAGACAGATCCAGAACAGTCTGCTTCGACGCAAGGGACAACGACAAATAGGCCAGCGGAGCTCTGACGGTTGCAACGCGTGTCGAAACCAGTAGACCTATATCAGCTTGAGATTTATCATGTTCGCTAAAAATGAGAGGGATGTTACGCATGCAGTGCCGAACCAGTCGCTTTATTCAGCTGCTCTGTGAGTGGCTCTTGACCTTGACAGTCAACCTGCCTTTTTTCATTGGCTACAATTCCGGACCGCTTGGGCTGTCTGTATACGTCATCAGGTCAATAAGACGCAGTGTGTTAACACGTGTTCTGTGCCTCTACTGTGGCTACGGACCCTGTGAGTCTATTGCTGCGGTATCGTGTTATCGATCAGTACATCTTATTACACCGATGCATGGCTACGCCGACTGTCAGCACCATGGTTTTGGCCCACTCGTTCAGTTTGCTAATGTACTGGTTGACTCTTGCGTTTCATGCATCCAACCGGAGGATATGATGAAGGTCTGGCAAAATCACCTTACTAATAAACTAAACCGTCAGGCTACTGTTGATTTGGTAACCGTGAGTAATCTGCCACAGCAAGTTGTCAAGTGAAGATGGATTGTCAGGGAAAATTCTGAAGAATGGTGAACCGGTTCTGGAAAGTGCCTTGGTCCAGTCATATCACACCATCTGGGAGCAGGAAATAGTCCCCCATGAGTTCAGAGGTGTCTTGAACGTAACACTGTTTGGATATAAGGATGATAAGCAAGGTGCCAACAATTATCGGGACATCAGTCTGTTGAGCTATGTTGCGAAAGTGCTAACATGAAACCCGCTGAACCAACTCAACGTGGAAGTTTTGGGAACCAGTGTTTCCGAGAAGCAATGCAAGTTTAGGGCAAGTCTTCGTATGTTGGATATGAAATTCGATGTTTGACATGGAGGAGTGCAATGAACGCAATCACCAACCATATGCCCTTTTTGTAGATTTCATCAACGCGTTTGATTCCGAGAGCCGTGGGACACTGTGGACGGTGCTTGGTAATTTTGGATGCTCATGTAAGTTGGTCATTTTACTCCAAATGTGCAATCGTGTAGACCGACCACTAATGATTTTGACATCGTCACTGGCGTGAAGTCACAACCCTACTTGGTTTATATTTGAACGCGTTGTTAACGGTTACTGCTTAGAACTTTGATGGCGTTGTGGAAGTTGAGTACCACACGAGTGGCCACTTGCTGAATATATTTGACGTCACGATGTCCCAACTCGACTACATACGTCGACAATATACATGCTGTTGTTGGCAGATGATCGTGTATTATTTGCACACACCGAAGGGGAAATTCAGCGACTGGTCACGCCTTTCGCGATGGCGACACCCAAAATTTTTGGATATTCCCATGTCTTCTTGGGTTCGCACACGCAGGACAACGTGCGTGTGTCTGTACGACGAGCTAGTTTGTATGGCTCACCATCTCTTGAACGCCAGTGCCCTCGTAACCTTGGCCTTGTCTGTCTGATTTTGCTAGTTGATGCGACCTTCCTGGTTAGACAAGTGAGCTTTTACTTGCTTACGCTTGCGAGCTGCCATTGCACAATCTACCGCCTTATCGTACGGTCTTGTATAATGACGGTTGTCTGCAGTTTCTGCCGTACACTTGTCCTCCTTGCTACAATACAGGATAATACTGCTGCTTAACTGTGCCTGCCGTCTGTGTTCATGATACAACAGTCACATCGTCTACTCGTTGTAATACACGAGCTACTTTGTTAACTATTTTCGGATTTAGGGGTTACGACGGATATCAACACGGGGAGGACTCTTTCTTTCAGCCTTCTCTTTGCAGAGGTGTTGTTTACACCTGGAACCCCCACTAGTGGAATTACAATGGATGGTTTCACAGACTTCTGCCACTAAAGTAGAAATTCATCTGCAAACCTGTTCGTGGACCGAGATTTATGTGCTCGTGTAGTGAAGACTAGTACTGCTTTTGGAAGTCTCAAAAGACGTGTCTGGAAGAACCGCAGCTTTCTGATGAACACTAAGCTTCTCGCCAATCGCTCATTGGTGCTGTCTAATCTGTTGCTTGTCTGCGAAAGCTTGACACCGTGTGAACGGAGCGTGCGGTATTTGAGCCGTTTCCATCAACAATGTCTACGACACAACTCGGCTATTCGTTGGTCGAACACAGTTCCAAACACTGATGTACTTCTTCAAACAGACATGGAGGGGCTTTAGCCCAGGTTGTTAGCTGAGAAATGTTCACGGGGTTGGTGACGAACGGATTTCGAAATAGCTTCTCTACTTGCAGCTGTAGGCAGGCAAGCGAATTCCTGGTTAACGGAAGCTGCGTTACCTGTATAGTATTCAAGTGAATCTTTCTCGTTGTAATATCGATTTTAAATCGTAGTCTGACAGCATTGAACCGGACTATCTGGAGGAATACGGTCTGGACGAGCGTCCGAATGTGTAATGAGTGACAGGTGTGCAGCGGTGAATTCAAACTCGTGGAACAGCAAACGAACTATAGGTGCCATAGATCTTGATGACGTCTATATAGCATTGCGATGAATGCAGCCGCGAATACACTGGCTTTCTCGGATTATTATATCATTATCGTACTCATGCCAGTAAAGAGACGACGAGTAAATTGGGTGCAAGTTAGATATATCTGTTATATCTGCTTTTCATTCGTATCACCCAAAGAAGGTTTCGTAAATCACACACACCGCTCTTCAAAAATCGGGACCGTGTTAGCCTACTTTTTCTCTTCAAATGTGTTGGTACAATCTGTGATGAATGTTTCGTTTGTCTTCCCGTCACACTGAAGTTTTGTTATTTTCCCTCTTCCTACCTAGAGTGCAATAGTGCGTATTCCCATATTGAACAAATTCCTGCTTTGTATTTTCAATATCTTTTATCGCCACTTAAATCTTGCCATTAGAGTCTCGCCACTTTGTGTTTTCGAGAACACATGGTTTGACTGTCGTGCTAGCCTGCCATCTGGCCAACCACCATTGACTGACTGGACCACACAGAACACCAGTCACACGCCTCCTGCTGTGTGAACGGAACCACAAACAGTGCGGCACAAACCACTTGCCGTCATGTTTCACTTTAATGCCATTGTTCGTTCCTCTATGCAAACACCTACTCTACAGTGTGTATCTGATGTGATGCAGTAAAATACGCCACGTAATAAGTCGTCCAGTCTGCTGCTTTCACTTATACTTTCAAACCAATTCCGGAAACAGTTGTTTTTAACAGCATCTCCTAGACTAGGGTGGACATATAATGTAGCGAAAAGGCGTCCAATAAAGCAGTAAGAGAGTCAGCCTTGTAAGAATAATGCTGCAACAGTCATGTCTGATGCGTCTAAATGATCACTATTTCCTGTGTTTCCTCATAAAAACTACTATGATGCAAAACCGACGGGCAGAATAGTACAGGATATTAAATGGGCACTAGGAACCCAGCGCACTTAGAACAAAGTGAGAGATTCCTTCATACGACAAGGCTTTTGACAAATATAGGTGGATACATTCAATATGGGAGATTGGAGCTCGTCAGTAGTGCATAT
This sequence comes from Paragonimus westermani, assembly GCA_008508345.1. Classification (NCBI taxonomy): domain Eukaryota; kingdom Metazoa; phylum Platyhelminthes; class Trematoda; order Plagiorchiida; family Troglotrematidae; genus Paragonimus; species Paragonimus westermani. Next base: position 54,028 of record QNGE01002977.1, on the reverse strand, counting down.
CCTTGCCACGACCGGGATTTGAACTCCGGACATTCCAATCATGAGGCAACCGTGTTGACCACTGCGNTAATATGTGGGAGATTATTATATCGTTAAGGAACTGATGATTACTCGAACACGGTGGATGCTACTTAGTATGAACAAGACTGACGATCAAATACAACGCTTTGCATAAGAGTGAGTCAATAGTTCATCACGGAAAAATGATTGTTCTGACGGTTGTCGAAATTTGGACAAGGTTTGTCAAGACTGTCCGAAAATTGGTTTTCGTTTTCGCCAACTAGAAAAACGTCAGGTTGCTGCATACAAGCACGGCTGTGAGAAACGGTGTAACTCAGTGTAGGAGCAACATAGACGTAACAATATGGTCACTCATCATTTTGATTGACACACCGATGAAACATCAAGTCAAAAGATTACAATATATTGTACACACTTTTCAATCGCAAACGTGAAGCATTCAAAACCAAGAGCACTCGTATAAGATTAGGTGAGACATGCACTATAGAGACATTCTGATCGATCTCCTCGACTACGATACACAGACTATGATTATTAAGCGTGCATTAATTCAAATAACCGTAAAATAAGAATGAACCGTCGGCTGCAATAAGAATAGCATACAAAACCATTCACATTCTAATGAGCCATCGTGTGTTAGATATAGAAAAATCGAATTTTAAAGAGGTCGAGTAAGGAACTACTAATACGGATCAAATCGATCTAGCAGTGAGGCACGCGGAAGTAAACGGAAACTAATAGGTAGCCTAAGAATAAGCGTAAGACAACCGAAAGAAGTAAACTTGTGTAAACAGCATCTGAACAATAATAACAAGCACTTAACGGAAATTATAAACTCATCACCACCAACCCTTAACACCATGATAGTGATAGGTTAACTATCATTTGTTTCCGTACACAAAGACAATTTATAACGGTGTATCACAACGGCCTCAACAAAAGGTGAAGGATGCTCATTGGATAGGTGATACAACACAAGAAAAGCTTCCACCACTACATGTCCCGCTTCTTCGAAATGTCCTGAGACAGGAGATTGGGCAGCAGTGGTTTTGTTGCTCACTATCCACTTTGGAATGTACTCCGAGACAAGTGGCCCAAGCGTTCTCGCCGCTCAACTGATATGCTTGACTCCACATTTACAAGTGAATTCACAAATACTGTAGAATGTAGATGGTTACACCGGAGCTCTCGTGCGATGGCACGCTGACCAACTCTGCGCGCAATCCATCAATCTACTCTCGAACATTTCGTCCACCATAGGAGTTCGGGGGAACGGAGAACTTTTTTATTGGATGTAAAAATATATGTGAACGCTGATGGATCCATATCGAGAAGAGTGCATGGGAAGCTCAATTGGACGGGGCTGTATATTCCTTTCAACAGTTCTGCACAAACATAGCTCAAACATCGTCTCATTCGATCTCTCTTCAGTAGGATTCACAGAATTTCCTCACCTAGGGTAGTCGAGAAAGAATAAGTTTTTATCCACCAAACACTGGTGCAAAACGGCTATCCCGCGCGCTTCACCTCTAAATACGCTAGCGAAAGATTGAAACAGTCAATATCAGAAACAGTGCCACGCAAACCCGTGTACATAACATCGCCAGATGAGGTTGAGGGTGTAGCCAACCCCTTCCAAAGTAGAATCACACCTATCTTCAGAGTTGCGTACAAAGTAGCCGTACTGAGACTGCTCAATCTGAGGACATGGCTGACTTGTACATCAAAGAAAGATTCAAGAAACTCAATTGTCACATCCAACAGCAACCTGAGTGTTCTAACTTTATCCGAAGACGTAAGTGCTACAAATTCAGAGGGAAATAAACGAACGGTTGACTGAAAACCAATGATCAGTTATCCGTTGCATCTTCAAGCCACTTTGTTCCTCGTTAGGTAAGCCAATTTAGGCGTAATGTGAAGCTCTTTTTGGCACCCAGAGGAGGCTTGTGGTGAGTGATGGAGACGTTGATTTCAAAAGTCAGTCAGAGAAGATAACATCATATATGCTGTGTAACAACTAATGGAGCTGCTATCCTCTCGATAGGACAAAATCCATTTTGTTTAAATGTTTTGGCTCGACAGCGGAAGAGGGGAAACGGCCTATCTGAAATTTAGAACAAGAAGGCACAATTTGGAAATTGCCTAAATAACCAGAAAAACTTAACTAACTCACCACCTCGAAGCCAGCGAAACGGTAGAAGTTCGAAAAAATTATCACACTGATGCCAAACAAGCTCAGTCAACATCCGCTTCTATTTAGGATATTTGGTGATAACCCTTTGTTTCAGAAAATGAATTGACATAGAAATAACACTTTATTTATAACAAACGAATATTTCCTCTTCCCAGCATAACTCATGTATTATTCCTAAGCGTCTGTGACCAGAAGCTCATCTCTGGAGATTAACTAAAATCCGACGTTCATCAATCAGTTGTAAATAAGTGTGTGTTCGCCCACACGGACGCGGAAATAGCAATCATGGTCTGCCAATATGCTATTCGAAAGCGTGTGAAAAAAAGCATCAGGTTAATAATGCAGCACACAGGCTGAGTGTGATCCTTATGAATTATCGGCCCGAAGGGACATATGTAGCTAAATTTCTGAGTGCAAGAATGTCGAATGAAATCAATGGCTACAAAAGTTTGCATTCTGTTAGGCGTTTGGTCCACTAGGCTAGAAATGCTTAGGACAGTGATTGAGAGCTGAATGGAACACTCAATACGAGGTGCTTACTGTCGATTAGCGCTCAGAAAACGCCAGGAAACAACTTCTCTTTATCCAGCCCACCATGCAAACAAAACAAAACGAGGATCAAAAGTATGACGAATTTGTGATAGAAAAACAACGTAAATCGTCAGCCACTCTGACATCCAGTTCAGAATGACTGCAAGAGATTGACTGAACGGGTTCCCACTAATCTTTATTCATATTTGTTATACTTTCCTTCCATCTGCCGGACAACCCTGCTGTAGAACACATTTTTCGTATCTTATTACGAGTTACCAGAGCTCATTCAGGAAATTCGCAATACTACTAGATGACTGCACATTCGTCAGGCATAGTTATGACTTACTATAGTCATTCAACTCCTCTTCTTTTTAATTATACTAGGGGCCCAAGTTTACTCCTCAGGTTAAATCGACGCCTCTTGCTTTCTATGCTGTTCATCTCCTTAATAGGAAACCTCTTCCGGAAGACAAAAACTCCTCGCATTCAATGGAGGTACTCTTTATTGTTAAGAAAAACATTTCATTTTCGTCAAACCCATTTGATGTGAGTAAGGCTCAGTGAGCAAGGAAAGCCCCTCTGAAGGAATCGTCAAACGTGACGTGGGTTCATGATCAATTCTAGGGTCTCAAAAAGATTGTTTCTTTTTAAAGGTATCGTCGACCCTCGTAAAGGAAATATGCTGTCGACCGACTTTCGGTCGCAGCATGTTGGTAGAATTGGACGGCCATTTAATGTTGAAATGAACATTAAGTATATATATATATATATATATATATATATGAGCTGAGCACACATGTATTCACCGACAATTCTCATCCGATGTTTAAACCCCCCAAACACGACTCACTCACAAGGACACACTTCTTCTGGACTTCCCTACTTGATTAGAACTTTCGTGATTCCTCTTTCCGTAGCAATAGACCTCACAAATCGACTGGATGCGTACAAACGAGACCACTTAAATGTTCCAGTTATGCACTCAGTTTAAAATCTCACGGTTTGGTTTTTATTCAACCACTGTGGCTTACATAGTCCGTGTTATTACGCTTGCCGAAACTCTGACGACTTTGGCGGTCGCAAATCAAATTTCGTAATGCGCAACGTAACTTCCTGACCAAACTTGAGGTTGAGTCTACTTGGGTGCCTACAGAAATTCCTTCGACTCCGGACAAGTCTCGAGCAGATGATGCAAATCGAGGCTCGGTGTTTTATTGTCACAAAAGTTACATGTAATCAGAAGGGGAATAACGTCAATAGAAATACGTGTAAAGTGTAATTAGTGGTGTATTAAATATAAGTAATTAACAAAATAGACGATAAAAGGTTCGGACTTATCGAAATCCTTATAGCACCGCAGAAATAACCGTTGTAGAGCACTGATGGAACAAGCAGAGTTTTGCAGGGTGTGGTGGAGGGATGAGTTAGTGTGATAGCAATCCTTGGCTTGTAATTCCTTCGTTGAGTGAAGCTGTATGAGTCTGGTAGACAAAACCTTCTCGGCGCGAGCGTGTACCGCGTAGCTAATGTGACAGAGGTGGAGCATGGTGTGTGGTATCATTCCCATTTCAGACCTCTAATAACGCGAGCATGTATGTGAGAGCCTGACGGCTTTTTGGTTTGACAGTGTTCGTGACAAATCGCATTCCCAAATCGTGAGGGAGACAACATATGTGTGGGGCATGGGGATGGGTGCGACAGAGGATGGTACCGATACTAGTGTTGTGAGCCGAGAAGGCAGATGACACAGAGGTTGCTTTATTGGAGAAACCAACACACTACTTAAGCGTCTGAGCACGACTAGAAACGGAAACACTCATTTGCACACCATACTCTTCTGAGGACAATCCAGTCGCTTTAGACACCATGTGTCAGTTCCGTCGTGTAGCGAAAGCCATTATATGTCATTCTGCCCTCCAACGATCCATCTCGTATCTCTGCCGTAGTTATCACGCGATCATCTCGATCCGCGATCATCTCGATCCATGCTGCTACTGAATAGTGGTGTGAGTAGTATGGTGCGACCATATCTCCTCACTACACTAGTTGTGTTGGATGGGCTGGACCCGCCAAATGAACGAACACGGCTGTTTGTCGGGGTCATGCTACCGTTCGGAATGTAGTGTGAAAGGTAATAAAACATCGAGCCGCATTGAGTTATCAAATGCAACGCGTCAGTGCGGTTACCAGTGCGAACATGCCAACTGGGTGAACAACGCGACAGCCAGTTGGTGTGTAACATCAAGATCGCGATCGACCACCGGGTACTATGTCGTCTATGGCGCCGGACCAATTACTCAGTGTACCTTCGGGCTGCCCACCACATTGCGCAGTGTTCCGTGCGGCTGTTGGTGGCTGGAATAAAGTATAAAATCCCTGGGCGATGACATGGTCACTGTCCATGTGAATGGTTAGCCGGCCGTGCTCAGCCAGATCGTTCAGAGTCGTCTCCCAGGGTGGGGACTACTCGACCGTCCAACTTTCTGATTGCAAACGTCCTTGAACGCAGCAGTATGCTGCAATCCATGGGTAGGGTTTTTGACCCTAGTACTTCGTAAGATCTAATAGTCTCTCCCTGTTCATTTTTTGCACTTTTATTCTTGTACTTTGGTAAGTTGTTATTTCGTAAACTACTGTCAAGACCAGCATTAGCTGAATCGTTATGTGCTGATGGCTTCGGATGCTGATGGCTTCGGCAACGGTCAACATTCGAAATCTGACCATTTTTGATCGATTCCTTGGCACTCGGTAGACAATCCGGAAAGCATCTTTCTTACTGACAGAATGATTGGAGTCGGTCAAGTGGGGAACAATCGCGCTTGAAACCGTTTTAATCACACTAATACAAATTTTCATAACTTCATAACTTCTCCTCCTTGAATTTAAACAGAATTTTGCTTGAGGCGCTGTCACTAGGACCGAATTTTTGTTGTCCACGTCGTAAGAATAGCCAGCTTGATTTAGAAGTTCAATTTGAAAAATTGTATGATCA
>QNGE01002977.1:19147-40000 GCA_008508345.1 Paragonimus westermani | reverse complement strand
CCGGTCTTATTCCTTCGGGTTTACACTGGATATGTGGTGTGTTGGTGGAACTGCAATTGGTGCAGCGCAAGCCAGTTGCAGTGATATATAAGCGCAGGCGTCCTTTGGCTTCGGTCACTGTGACAGGCTAATCCGAATCGGATGCCGCCAACCGTGTTATCGGTCATGGACGGTGGTGGTGGTGGTGGTGGCCAGAGCACGGACGGTGGGACTGAGCGACTTGAGTGGAAGTGCGCGTGCATCCGGGTGCCGGTCAGCCTGACCGTGTTTTCAGCGTTGTGTTGTGCCCGTTAACTCACCGGACTCGGGTAACCTGCCTGTTCGTTGGCCTGGCCTCCAGCGGGAATAGGAACAATTCAAATATTCAAACGTATCACACAGGCTTCAGCCATGAATGTTAGTTGGAGATTTTGTGGTCGAGGTCATAGTTCTAGGACGTATTGTAGATCAGCATGATTCACTCTTAACGTCGTTGAGGCCGTCCGACGCGGGACACGTGGTCATCCGGTGCTCACGTATGAGGCACGTGATTTGATATGTGGGAGTGCAAGCTGAATGCGAGGCACACTGCTACTATTCCGGATATCTGGTATGTTTGCCCTTTCGTGTCAAGTTTGTGGGAAGAGCAGTTCAGTGTAAAGTCCCAGCATTCATCAAGTTGCAGACAAATCCATGATTTTTTCTTGATTGATGTTACCATTTAACAACAGAACTAACAACAAAGAAAGAATGCGAGTGGGCGAGTCATGTTCATACGTTTGAAGAACCCCTCACAAACTTTATTTCACCTTTTCCCCAGACATGACAGAAAAATAACTGCAGTTAATCCTGTGTTGTTGATACTGAAGCAAACGTCGGCCAGATGATTTTCCGTGAATAAAATACGTTCGTATGGGTTCAACACAAATACCTTTGCGAATTGGTCCAACCTCTCGCTAACGGTAGATCAGGCCAGTTCTCATTTTAACCACATTCTGGGTGGTTGTTCGTTAGAACACAACACAAGCTGCTTTCATTTCAGGTCCTGGAAAGTTGAAATGAAATTAAGGTCTGATACAGCCCGTTATATGCCGGACAGCTGGTCACAACCTTGAGCATTTCTTATCCGTCGAGCTCCTGCAAGGCTTGCTGCTTACCAAATAGTTAATGAATATAGCATGAGATTGTACGAGTAGAGTAGGATGAACAGTCCAACTGCTATGGCTCCAAGACACTGGTTTGAAGAAGTTTCATGTGGTTACTTGCTCCAGAAGTATCAGAGTGAGATACAATTAGCACTGATGTTTCACTTGTGATGATCTACAGCCCGAGTGGTGATTTTTCAAACCAAACGTTCGATCGACGGGCAATTTGATATCAGTCGTAGTGCTGTAAGTCACTGAAGCTGTGAATTTTCAACACTGGAGTTACCTAGTCTGATCTGTTGGACTTCACGACGGTTTGCCTACCTGCATTGCCGTCTGACATGATTTGTGACGGCTGTCAAGTGGCAATGTGTAACTGTTATGACTGCAGATTTTTAAATGCAGTTGCCAGTTCCACCTGAACCTACATGTTAGATTTAGATAAGGCATGCTTCTTCACTTGTAGCAGTTGGATAAACCAGATCAGAGGAGAAGTTAACTGCGGAAATTAGGAGGCGGAAAGTACAGTCACCGAGGCCGTTACAATTCAGGGGTTCAGCGAAATGCAGGACAGTCCTTCTTTGGGGAAATATTTCAAACAATGTACAGCGTACAGTAATGTGTAAGGCTGTTCGGTAATCTGGTAAGGATGATTCTTTGAATTTGAAATCTCGTGAATTGGTTTCGACCCTATCCTGTGTTGACGAATCTGCACTCTCTTACTCTCATTTGCGGGTACAACGTGCACGTCCACTGTCTATCTCTCTCTGCTTCTCACGGTGATCTGTGTCGTGAGAATGTGTCAGAAGCATCTTGCCCAAAAGTTTCTATAGCACACTTTTTTGCTCCAGTAGCTAAATAGTTGGTCATAGTTCTGATAGACATACTGTTCGAATAAGGACGAAAGTGAACATTTGAACAACAGTTACCAAGTAGTTGGCTTTTCCAGGTCCGTCGGTGACTGGTGGAGAGTCCGGTTACTCTGTTAGTCTCTCTGTACTAAGTCCCCCCACTCTTCTCCCACAAAACTTCACTTTCGGTCCCTTCACCTCCGTGACCCCATATTCTCATTTGTGAAGTGTTATACATTTAGACTATCAGTGCATTTTGAGAGCGGGGGGGCGGGGAAAGATTCTGGCCGAGTGAGGCGATGATGAGCCTGAGGAACACGCGCCAGATACGCAGTCCTAGCTAATGGTGTTGGTATCAAAGGAGCAGAAAGAACAAAATCTGATAGTTCTACCGGGCGACTTCGAGTAAGTGTTACGAACCGTTTATCAGGATGAGAGATCTAGTCGTGCAACTGGACACGTGCAACTATGAAATCCGTAAGAACAGCGGCCATGTAATATAGTGGAATGGAGGAAGGAACTCATATGTGAAGTGGCACTGGGCTCAGGGCAACTTGATAAGAACCTTATCGATTCCTGTTACGGATTGCAGTGACCGGGCTCAGTGTTTGTCTTTAGTCTGCTCAACAAACGGCAAATGCCGAGAATTTCGACATCCCTTCAGTGCAAGCTTCGGTTGTCAATCTATCGGCGTGTTCTACTGGTGGGTAGTGTCTGTATCATTGTTAGGTTTGAGTTTTACACAGCGGGCTGAAGTCTACTTGTTAGTCACTTGGTAACACTCTTTGAATGATGGAGCCGCCAACGCCGGCGGTATCTGGCAGTCGATGAGGTAAGTTCCGAGCATCGGGTTCACTGGTGTGAGATTGCTATTTCATGAGTTGTTTTAACCAGTTCGGTAAGATAGCTGTAGGTCTGTTCTGTCTACGTAAATGTCACTGCAACCGCAACTGAACTAATAGATAACGTGAGAGACAGAATATCCAGACAAACTGTGCTCGCGATTACATAGAATGGGTCCCTTGGTGGTTTGCACCAAGCGTAATTGGGCAGCCGTATACCAACCAGATAGGGCAAATGCCATTTTTGTGTCTAATGTCGTTTGCCAGATGATCCTCTTTGAATTGCAAAAATGAAAATAAATCGCTCTTTTAAACTGTTTGGACTGTCTCTTTGCATTTGTTCACCATGCTGTGAATGTCTATACAAAGGATGAATGAACTTAGACCTATTACCTTTTTCATCTAGCTCAAATAACTGAAAATCAGATGATGACAGACATTTCATTAAACTTCATTTTAAGGTACTATAACGTAGCTGGTTTGGCGACCTTTCGTGCTTCTGGGCCGCCTGTGATTTACATTCAGTAACCAACGTGATTTTTGTTCACAATTCATTAACCTTATAGGAGGGATTAGCTGGGTTTCGAGTGTGGCTAATTCGTGTTTGCACACTATAAAATCTTCGTTGTTAAAAATATGTTCCAAACATGTGAATCCTGTTAAATATTTTGATGAAACCGATACTTCCTCAGCATTGGGAAATCGTGATGTACAAAGTTCACAAGACTCAGGTACGAAAAGGCTGGAAAACCTATTTTCGAGAGGTTGAGATCGCTCATCAAGAGGGTGTGAGAAAAACCAGGACAGAGCAAAATCTCCACACCACTCAAAAGTAGTTAATCTCTGGTTTAGTTTTCAGAGGACAAATGGTAGATAACTCTTACTAACCAATGATCCGAGTCGGTTCATGAGACTGAGCAACATACTGTTTGGGCAACAGAACTGAGTACTGGATTATCATGGTGACATGCTTGCAACGTACGGTAAACATCAACAGCCTATCCGCCTCTTTTGCATTCTTTTCTATCTACATGAAAAAGCAGCAGGTTTTCAATGTCCAACCCGGAATCGAGGTAAAGAGTAATGGGTCTGAATTCAATTCCAGAAACTACACGAAAATTTACACAGGCACAGATCTTACGAACCTCAACCAAAATGCTGCCTAGGCTAAGAGCGTTGGTATAAATGCACTTCTCAGACTTTAGTGTAAACGAACGCGTGTTCAACTCACATTGCAATGGAAATTCGTCCATAGATTTGGAAAGCAAACTGCAGCCAACTCCACTGAAGGCGGCCACGACGCGAGTTCCTGAAACACTCATTGTTTAAAGGCGGCATAAAACGACCAGAACGAGTCCATGTTCACTTCGAGCGGTCTGGGAGAAATGACATTCCGCCTACTCTAAGAATGCATCCATAACGAAATGGCTCGAGAATGGAGATGCCGACCTTTGAATGCTCTTCGTGCAGACACTTGCACACCTACTGTGTGGGTCATACCGCTGTCGGTCGTTTAATACACCCAGTTTAGGAGGTCCCTCTTGCTCACTGCACGTCGTGACGGGCTTTAAAACGAGTGGCCATTACTAAAATACACCATAAACTCTAGCTACCTTTCCGTTGACAGTAGTGAATTACGATTAACTAAAATATATAAACATTCGAACAATAACACCGAAAACAGCTGATGCAAGGCAGCAATCGTTAATATGTTAATTGACTGGTCAATGCATTGCGTTGACGCTAAGTATCCTCTTCTTAGGCAACTCTTGACTACTACCAGCATTTCCTTTATCACACAGTTTCAACGAGGCTATCAACCTATGAAGTGTTTACACGTAACGTCTCGAGGTGATTGTTACGTCTCCTGGTACTCCAAGGTCAGATCAGTAGTTACGGCGACTACAGACAACTACAAACCATAACCTTCTACATCCTTATGTTTCACTTCATGGCACTCGCATAATATGCGAAACCTACAATTATCTCAGTTTTGAAATACAAACCCTTAATGTATTGGTTACCACAATAATAATCGCGCTGCAACTTTAATTGAGGGCTATGCTTAGAGTATTATATCATTTGTGCTGGACCTAAAACATTTGTTCTTGCCGCAATTATACGTCTCTACTTAAATTTTAATCTGTGTATGAAAAGGACAATAATCATCTAGGCAGCAGTATCTCACTGGAATAAGAGTTCTTGGAAATTTCTTCTGTAAACATCTTGTGTAAGGTATGTGAGACAGACCTGACGTAGAAGCTTCTGGACAATCTTATCCCAGCACACGATTTAAAACCGGAAACATTTTGTGCTAATGTGGCAATCTTATGCCCAAGTATAACTAGTAAAGTGGACAGCGATTTGCGATCGGAACATGAATCTACAATTGGACTACTTGAGCGAACCAAGTCAGACAACGAGGAAACACAAGCAACGGAGGACGTATTTGTTACGAAACAGTTGGAACCGATAAACGAAAGTTTCACCGAATAGTGTACCGTAGGTACTGACCATAAATTTAGCTCACCGTTCGGTTAAAGAACTTGGTCCGATGAAAATGCACAACCCAGGTACGACACACGTTTGTTCAGCTGATTGATTGCAAAATTAACACCGACCAGTAAATGATTCTATTGATTTTTTGGTCCCAACGGAAACGTTGTTGTCACTACCACCTTCCTTGTTAAACCATAAAACTGATTATTGATTAGTCAAGCAAATTTCCACATACATGGCTGAAAGCTTGGCTGCAATTTTCACATTCGAAATAGTCCATACATCAGAAGTAGTGAACTAGCGCAGGTAACGCGGGCCCACATATTACGGTATAATGAACCGACCTTATCTGCATAGTTGCAGACCACATTCTCCAAGATAATTAACTACTAGTCTTTAACATCAACAACGGCATCCAGCTATCTCAACACTTGTCTGAGTATCCAAGACCGACGGGGCTTCTCGTGAACATTTGTCCTCTTTGGCGGTTGGCATGCAGCTGGGATTCGACTATGCCAAAGGTTCGCTCACGTTCGTCATCTTAGTGCCTTGACCTGTGCTCGTTAAAGTCTGTCTGCTCTCCAGTCAGTAAATTACTGAACAAAGTTTGTGTACAGATTCACCAGTCCTCAGTACGAATTCCGATCCACGTTGATATAAGTTCACAGACTACCTAGTATGTTCCGAACTACTGAAATCAACTGTAATCCCTGTTTGTTCCTGTCACTAGCTACTGCACTGTCAATCCCGTGATTTGATCTCCTAACATCCTTCCATGGGATCTTTTTGATCACTGCACCACTGGTACCACAGTGAGTACGACAGTCTCAACGTCAGTACCTTCTCTGCTCTCTACTTGATCTGATTTTGCATACCCGAATATGAGTGTTGTAAACAACTATGAGTTCTAGTCAGTTTTAACACTGATTAATCCGGGACGTTTTTCTATTTTTTTGAATTGGCAACACTGTCATTTTTCTTACTTGTATTCCGCTGTACTGCGAGAAAAGAGGGACGACATTGTGTTGTAGATGTGATCGTGTGACACTGTTTACATTTCCATCTGTTTAATGGAAACCTGAAAATATTTGTGTCTTCAAATTCATTTCCTTTGAAACAAACGGACACGATATCATGGACGTGACACTTTTCTAATTATCTTTATTTTCCATTCCGGTGGTTAAACAACGTTGATCAGTTTTTCGTAAATTTACTGTAACTTTGAACTGTGGTAACAAATGACAGACGAAATCCTTATCCCAGGTACACAAAGTTTGTTTTCATATGGCATCGACCTACAACAATGGCGATGAACAGTGACCGTTACTGGTTTGATGGAATTTAACGTTCTGGAAGCTTTGGACAAGATTCGGGCCGCAGAACTGGGAAGACTAGAGGTAAACATAGTGAATATCGTAAGAAGTAGCCCATGAAAGTGTGAATTTGCACAGAGGTAGTCTAGCTCAATCTTCATTTAAGTATAGCCACTAAGCTTTAACAGACTCCGGGCTATCGTAACCGTCGAGGGAGTGAGAAAGAGATGAGCGTAGCGTACGTTAACTCTCATTTGGATTGTTGGCTATTACCCTAGTGTCAGAAGTCATTAATTCCATGGAAAATAACTGCAGTCAGAGGGCCATGTTGAACAAGGTGAGAGATATCATCAGGCGGATATGAGTTTAGTATGGGTGAGCGAAACAAATTCCAATCTGCACTGTACAGGAAGGCAACTAAGGTCTGATCATGGAACTTAAGCACAGATGATGATAGCCAGCAGTCGCGGTGCCAAGTTGCACGTCACTTGTGCCATTGATGAGTCTGGATGCCTTGATAACATGGCACAGTATGGTTCATGTGACAAAGAATCAGGTCAACAGTAGCCGAGGCGCTTATTGGATAGGTTTCTTATACAGTCCAACCAGCCAAACGTAATGATATTGTAGCGAGAAGGCGTCCAATAAAGCACAATCTTTATTGTCCAAATCGCTAGTCACATGCAACGCGCGCTCTCTCGTTTATAAGTCGCAATTCCAACCCGCAGCACCCCCCGGTTTCCGTTCACACGTCGTGTGCACTTCTAACCGGTTTACGTGCGTGACCGGTGCCTTCTATCGGGGGGTTTTTCGCTTGCCATTCCTCGTCTGTTTGTCCGATTCCGTTGCGCGCTGGCTCGTCCGGCTGCTCGTGCTGTCCGCCATCCACCCACTGTTGGCCTTGACCGTATTCCAACATCGTGTCGAGATGTTCCCCTAAATGTTGGAAAAACCACGCCTCCGATCTGGCCGTCTGTCGTATTTCGCCTGCCTTGCCTCGCCCGTTGGTCCGATCTAGTCGAGCGATGACTCATCCGGTCGCGCACGTTGGCCTTGATCCGATCGCGGCAGGTTTTCGAACGTACCCCCCCCCCACGTTGAGGTATTCGGCCGAGCGTTCGAAAACTCGCACCCCCGACCTGACAATCCACCACAATATGTCATAATACGCCATTTCAGTCAGAAGAAGAAGGTGCATTCTTAGAATCCAGTCAAAATGACTAAAAGCTCTTTCACCTTGGCCCACAGTGCCGTTCGCTCACCCCCGTAGAAGTGTTGAATAACACAAATGATAAAGCGTACGAGAGAAGGATGCGGCGAAATGCTTTAGTGAGATCTTAATAACCGTGTAACACAAACCAGAATGATGGATGAGGTTTCTGAGAAACAGCCGCCGAAGCTAAGACTCTGGTACTCCCATAACACTGTAGGGAAATGGTGAATTTTTCAACAGAACGTCTTTCAGAGGTATTGCTTTTAGTCATTCACTTCGTGTATTCTGACGAAGATTTAGTGGATTGTAAGTTTCAGGTTGTATTTGTGCCGGCCTCTAAATACACTTCGGCAAAAGTAGCAACAAGTTGTAATTACACGTTCAATAAACTATATGCTTAGAAAGATCCTGACGACTATCAACTGCTCTGCCTAAAGTAACTATCAGTAATGACTTAGAATCAAGTCTTCCTGCTACCCGCGTATCATATAAAATCAAGATTTTGATGTTCTTGAATGATAAGAGCCAATGAAATGTGAGCTTTTCGTGCTGTCTTCTTTCGTTTATTTAGATAAGTTACATCACTTCGTATTACAAAAGATAAGCATCATCACTAACTGAAGCATATTTGAAACCTTCCATGGTGGGTGCTTAGTGTATCGTCAGAAGTTGTATCGGTTTTATCAACTTCTGATGGGCAAACTTCCACATAAATCTTAACTACTAGGAAAACCCGTCCTTATCAAATTCAACACAGAACCTGCTATAAAACGCTCAAGTTCCAGGCGTCAAATACATCCCAGCACTGCTCGAGTAAGTTGAAGTGAAGTTATTGCCTTGGTTGTGCCAGTAATATAGAAGTTAGGTTCTTACCTAACTTAGTGTAGTGTATTGTAGCGAGGATAAAAATATACGAAAGAAAGGCTAAGTCACGGCAAACAGGAGCAAGTGTTCGGACAAAAGATAGACAGTTCCAACATGCAAGCATAAGCGACTTATAATGGTCAGCTGTCAATTCAAGGATGTCACGTGACTCAACTAAATCGGAGGCAGACAAACGCAATTTTACAAGTGTAATGCCGTGCCGCTAGTGGTGGATCAGGCCCGTTTCACAGATATGCACACACGGCCGTCTGTGAGCACAGCTCCAACAGGCCCTAGCAAGTTTGTCCTCATAAAAGACGAGAAGCCAAGCTTATAGTATGGGCAATTAAAACAAACTAAACCATAATTTAATGAAAGGTTCTCTACCAGAACTCTGATGAGATGTAGGCAAAACAACCAGTTGTTAGGACGACCGAACATGTGACAACTATGTGGCACTTGATCTTGTATCAACTCGAATACCAGCGATTCAGTTAAGAGGCATTCTACTGTCACACACTATGAACCATTTGTATATTACCGCATACTACGTAAAACAAGGTCGGACACACAAACACATATTCATTGATATCGCCACAGACACCTGACGTCACCAAACCCGTTACAGGGTATGAATTAATGTAGGCGTTTACATGGTGTATGAAGGTTCACACAGCAGTCAATCGGCACATCTGTTATAATCCTACCAACCGTGCGGAGTCAGAACTCGAGGATTGACAACCTACAGTGGATCTCCGTCACTCAGTACGTGACCAAGATGACTGTCACGTTAACCATAAATGTATTACTGAGTGATTTGGCAGATTTGATGATTAAGATGACACTCAATTGTGAAAAGTTAGGGCTTCGGTTCAACTGTGGCGTTGGTGGATTTCAACGTGAACTGTTCGAGAAATCCTGCCGGGGTAGTCGATACCCTCTATTAGTCGGTGGATTCCATATGAGACAGTGAGACGGGTGGGTATCCGAGTCCAAATGTAAAATTTCCGAGTTCCTGGCGTGGTTCCGTAGCTCAGCTGGTAGAGCGCTTGCCGCGTTTGGGTATGCTGTGTCTGTCGCTGGTTCAAATCCAGCGTAAGCCCTGATCATTCACAACTGGGTCTCATCTAAACCACAAATGTGACCAGTCTGACAATCAACCAGTCAGAACATAGAAACCTATTGATCCAGTTTGTCCAGACTACCAATGGTAAGACAAACAAGCAGGTGATAGGATAAAAATACCTCAGCCGTCTGTAACAGTGGAAACGTGACCGAAACATCTTTTTTTAATGAAAGCGAGTTAATTACATGGCATAAGAATGTTTTCTGAGGTTAACGTGTGATTGGTTAACGAGCAAGACTAGAACTGCGAAGATCTAAAGTGTCTGAATGACTGGGGGTGTTTATGTTGGCGTTAACTGGAATGTATTCAGCAAAACGCCGAGCAATGGTAGATTGTTGGTTTGTTATTAATCCTGACTATTATCAGCTCGTTGTCTCAATTGATTGACATGGCCCGTCCGAATGAAGCTTCCGACCCTAATTCGATAAAAAACATTATTCTTACAACTGACACTTACGTCTGATAGTCACACTTCCCAGGTGTGAGGCATAATCCGCACGTAGGCTGTATCTCCCGATGGGAAATATCTGGAGCGTGCCCCATGATTTCTGTTGCACAGTCCTTTCATCAACTTATTTCTCTCCGTCAGACAAATCCCTGGCCGTGAAGTATTAAGTGAAGTTCTAAACTGTCGTCCCGGAAATGCTTCAGCCGATGGCTGCTCTTCCGGTGTCGCTGGGTTATCTGTTCAGTAAAACACCGACCATTTCCTCAACTGCATCTTGTCCCTCCAATGTTTTTAAGGCCATCTAAAATGTGTCTACGATCTCTCCACTTGGTCATTAGACTGTGGATGGTAAACGGTTGTGAATACGTGATGAACGCCGTTGCTGACACACTGTGATCGAAATTCCACTGAAGTGAGCTATGGTTCATTATCCGTCATTAAAACTCCCAGAACATCGAACTGAGCGAATAATCGTCTAATATGAGAAATAGTTGTTGACGTTGTGGCCATTCGCATAGGGAAAACTTCCGGTCACTTTCGGTGCACATCTACCATTCATTCGACAGACCCGGGAAACCAAGATGAACGCGGGACCGTGGTTTGCCAACCGTGAGTCATGAGTATAACCCATATTCAACGGACATTCTTGCCATCATTACACAATTTTGGTAAGTTCGAACCAAATTTCTGATTCGACTATCCACCCTCGCCCACTAAATGTGACTGCGAGCAACCGACTTCATGTGACTACTAACCGTATGGTCCGAGCGTAACTGCCTTATTACAAGTTGCTGTAAAACTACCGGAATCACCAAACTATCTGCTAACACCATCATCCCCTACTGCTCATCCGCACCCATCAGAAATATCAGTTAATCACGGTGAGTAAATAATTAAGACGAAAAAAATCGTCCCAATCTTCCGTCATCTGAGCCTGCTGGCCAACCACTCTGGAGGCACTGCGTGACTTGCCGTAACAATTCATCCATCTCCGTTGCCTCTGTCACCATTCTGGTAGTTACTGGTGGACTACAGAGTGAGTCTGAAAACATTCGGTAGACGTCATCATTTGTTGATATTGATGGAATGACTGAGTCCTCATCAGGCTGTGTGATTGTCACTTATGCTATGCGACGAGATAACACATCTGTGTGCCCGAAACTTGATTTTTCTTTCCTAAGCTAGATTTAACAATTGTATCCTAGTCACATAGTAGTCCACCGCTGTAATCAATTGGAGGTGTGAACGGGAATACTCATTATGTATTGAAAAATGACAGAAGATGCTTATGGTCTGTATGTAACGTAAACTTTCGTCTATGGAGCATTTTGTGGAAATCTTTAACTGCAACCATGAGCGTGAGCCTGTCTTTTGCTAATTGACTGCAGTTCTCAGTCGAATTTAATATGCACCAAACTTGACCGCTTTTTGTGAAGCTGAGGAATTTGTGCGGAACAACTGTTCCGGTGCCGTACTGTGATGCATCTGCTGCAACAGTTACTCCTAATTTTAGATCATAATGTGTTAAAAACAAACTGGAGGCCAAAATTTGCTTGATACTTTTGTAGCTGTCGTCTCGACCTCCCACGCGGCCCATCGCATGTCAACCTGTCTAGCCTAAGTGACGCTCACTGCCCCAACTACACATGCGCGTCCCCACGCCTATCGTCCGAAACTCTTCCATATCCGAACGCACACATACGCGTGGGCACCATCTACACACCTAACCAAGTGGAACGCTCCAACTGAATGTGATTCGGTGCGGTCGATACACCGGCGTTCATGGAGCAGTTAGACCCGAATCGGAACAGAAAACAACACAACTGAACACGTAAGGACGCGGACCAGGCGTTAACCTTGTGCACCAATCCAACGGTAAGCATCCGAACCGTTGACAACCTTTTCATTGGCTATCATTGAGGTATCGTTATTTGTTAGGAGGTGCTCAAACTACCACGGTTAAAAGTTCCACTGCACGTACGAATGAATATTGGCAGGCTTCTGACCACAGCCATGGCGAACCCTTTGTAAGTGAATGATTCAGTGGTGCACGAACATCAACTATAGGGGCACAAAACTATTGTAACAGCTCGCTAGACCTAGGAACGATTGGAGGATGTGTTGTGTCTCTATTCGGGTTCAGTGAACAGTAAGCCTTACAGACAATAACAGCGGTGGAGAGAACACGCGATTCAGTGGTAGATACTATGTCACATTTACAAGCGGTAGCATCATTTTGAATTGCGTGGACGAATGAGACGTTGTTCGTTAAAGCCAGCACCAATCGGGACGCAGCTTGAGCTTTGGCACGAGTGTGGGGCACCAGGCGGCCTTGACGCGTACACAACAGGATAGTCTCATCCGTCGGCGGGGTCAATAACAAAATCTCGACGCTACTTTCCACTCCAATGAGCTTACAAACCCAAGCAAGATGCGACTAATGAGTTTCCACTGTGGTGCTAACAATGATAATGTCATCCAACTGAGTCAGTGCGCATACCAAACCAGCTAACATCGTGATTGGCTGGAAGATCGCTGGAGCACACTTCGCATCGAATGTCAGCCGGTTGTATCGGTACAGTTCGCGATGTGCGTTAATAGTTGGAGACTGCCTACTGCACGTGTTAACCTCTACTTATATGTAAGCCTCAGAAAAATCAATATTATAAAAAATCTTGTCACCGTTTAGCTTTGCGCATAAGGCCTTGGGAGCAGACAGCGGATAATGATAAGTCTTCAGTGCTTCGTTTAGACCAGTTGAGAATTCGCCACAAAACCGCAGCGAACCATTTGCCTTTTTATTGCTACTATGAATATGGTTCAAACCGATCAGTTCACTGGACTGACGACTCATTCTTTCCAACTAGTCCAACTCATTTTGCAATGAAGCAATGGCTGTGTATGAAATCGGTTTTTTGTGATAGAAAACCAACTTTGTATCTGAACGGAGGTACAAGGTAGCTTGTGTTCATGTAAACCGACCAAGACCATTTTCAAAAAGGTTTTGATACTGGTCTTTC
Organism: Paragonimus westermani; assembly: GCA_008508345.1. Taxonomy (NCBI): domain Eukaryota; kingdom Metazoa; phylum Platyhelminthes; class Trematoda; order Plagiorchiida; family Troglotrematidae; genus Paragonimus; species Paragonimus westermani. The sequence goes on along the minus strand of QNGE01002977.1, from coordinate 26,700 downwards.
AATTGTGAAATCATGTTCACCTTTACGTCAACGTCAACCAACGACTTTGGCTTCAAATAGGCAGGTATAGCTTTAGCAACTGGATGGGCTACAGACTGAATTCAATGGCACATCGAATAATCCAAATTTATCAATGCAGTCTATGCATAATAACTTCAACCATAGATCGTTTACAACGTATCAGATACCAATAGCGTGCAAACCGTCAAGTTGAAGCTCACATTTTAACTTCTCCACAAATGGAATTTTAGTTCCCGAAACGTTCCGGGCCACCTAGTTCGTCTGCACGTATGCCGGTCTGTACAAATATTCCCGTGTTTCCCCTGGATATGTTTAAACGTTTGTATGAACGTGTCGAAATACCGATAAGTACCCCGCGTACTCGGACGTACGAATGCGATTGTGCGCTAGTTTGCCGTTTCGCTACATTATCGTTTCGTCTCGTTATTCGCTCGCTCTCACACCGACTTTGCGTGTCGGCAATATACGCCCTGTTTACTCCTTGCGTTATTTTCAACCGGCCGTCTTTAGTTCGCTTGATCTCACACCATGGATTCAATCAGCTTCAAATGAGTGGTTTCATACTGTTCGTGCTGCTGCTTAAGAAGTTTCACAATGGTGATAATTATGGTCTGCTACTGACCGTCGCCAGTTGTTATGACCATACCGACTGCGTGGAATCAGAACACGAGGCCTGACAGCGTACACTGGATTTCTGCAACTCAGTGCGTGACCAAAACGATTATCATCTAGACCACAAATGTGACCAGTCTGACAATCAACCAGTCAGAACGTGGAAACCTATTGATCCAGTTTGTCCAGACTACCAATGGTAAGACAAACAAGCAGGTGATAGGATAGAAATACATCAGCCACCTGCACTTGTAGGAGTGGGAACGCGGCGGGAACAATTTGATGCGCGGTTTGTCGCTGAAGGAATTCTCTTGTGTGATTGCTGTCGTTTCAGATTTCTCGCTGTTCGGATCTGGTCTAGCATCCACGTCTGGATTATCCTGGGTAGCTTCATTTTCATCTGAATCAGGCCTCTTTGGTTCACTGTCTGATGATATGAAGAATTCGATATATTCTGTTCTCAACATTTCCAGTAATACTCCACGTAGAAGGACCTCAATCATTGCCTCAGTGATAGACAACAGCTGTAGACGGAGTTCATCAAAAGCCGAGCTGTAGGGTTCTTTATTTAAGCAAATCAGTTGAAATTTCACAAGTTGCCCCATACGTAACATTACGATACTTGAGCAGAAAACTGTCGGTGGTTTTGTAAAGTTAATTTAAACTAGTCGGTTTCATAGAAACTGGAATATGGGCTGATATCGGCTCAACGTTTTCTGCTGATCTGCTCTACGGAGGATGTCAAGAAGCAGCGAATAGATGAAGTTTACCGATTTGCGCCAATCAGTTACGTAAGTCTTTGTTACCAAAGTGGATTCTGTTAACATTAACCGAAGTCTGTGGCACACCTTCGTGATTGAGTAATTTTCTCAACGTTTGTATCGTAACCTCCGTACCGAACGTTTAATGTAAAACATTTCCGGCTAAAGAGTACATGATGAAACAACCACCAACGCGTGATACTATGGTAGAAACGGGCGGCGTGGAATTGTCTCAACTATTCATTTGACGCCCGCGAGGAGTCTTACTGTGAACATCAAGCTTCACTTTGCCAGAATATACTTCATACAATCTTTAGCTGAGTAGGCCATCTCTGAGTCCGTTTTTTGTCACCTACGGAAAAATCGGTCCAGTGACCTGATGTTCCCAACGTCAAAGTGATAGGTGTAGAGTTCTTTTCTGGTTTTTGTTCACTAACGATGCTTCATTCTTGTAAAGCAACGTTTTTACATAATCTTGGCATGTTGGTCGAATTGACTAAAATGACCCTGCATTACAAAAATTTTTGTGCATACACGCCAGTCTACTTTTCTACCTGTGTCACAGTCGCTTGACGATACTACACGGATCTCTCGCCCAACTTTTTTTTAGATCCGCTGTATTGCGAACATCGTCTCAGCTCCGACCGCGTTCCAGCCGTCCACGATAACTCCGGAATATCCTTGCATCCCGGATACTAGTAGTTTGAAATACTGTGGTGGTTATCTTGAACCCCTTCTGCGAGTCAAACCCTTTGGTTACTGTAACTGCTGGAACTTCTGTAACTATCCTGTTGCATTCGTTCGTCTCATCGTCACCGATAGTCTAGTGAAGTACGCCTGCATTTACTTAGGCTATTCAGGTTTTGGCCACTACACAGAAGTTCAAATTCTGCCATTGAAGTGCGATAAGTTTAGTAGTAAGTTCATCTCAACTGAGATACGGTGCAAGAAATCTCTGGCTACCCTTTAGACGTTATGGATTTACAAGTGCCGGTGACAGAACCCAAAAACGAGCTAGCATCGATTAATGAGTAGTCAGTGATTTCCGCAGCAAACATCCTGAGTCATTCTCGTCCGTCCCTAGGAGTGTAAAACATTCTTAAAATGATGATTCAGTTTAGTGTTTGAATATTCAGTTAAATAATCACAATCTGATAGTATGATGTTGAAGCAAGATCGTAAAGTATTAAGCTGGCGAGTTGGAAGAATATCAAATAAACTTCAGTGCTTTATTTTTGATAGTAATTGCAAAGTTTGAACTATAAAGATACTCAAGTAACCTATATGCAGTTAGAAATAGGGCTGACACTTCCCACTGGGTTTGTGATCGGTCACATTTGGCACTACTCACCGGACAGGACACACAGCAGCTGTAAACTCATTTTGCCTTACAAGCTGTAACAATGCCAATTGGTAAAGCGTCAGCGATTGCAATCGAGTGACTTTCTGATGAAAGTGCTATCTAACTTGAGGCGAACGGCAGGAAGAATTCAAGTCGCGTAAAGTTATCGCCTGCCGTTTTCACCGCACAGACGAAACAGTGAGCGAATAATAGGATAGAACATAGTGCAGACTTGTCTCAATAAGATAAGGGTTCGGTTCGTATATAGTGGAATATTACAGATTAGACATTTTGGTGGGCGATGCATTCAGTCATTAGTCACGCATATGCATTAACCAGACGCAACATCTAAGATGAGGACCGAATATTTGTTGCACAGAATGTACAAATAGCCTCGAAAAAGCTCTAAACGAAGTCGATAAGCATGGTTTTGTGCTTTCCAGCGTTGTAGTCTGGTTCCAGCATGATAAATTTGTCCAGATCAAGTTATACGCGGTTGTTGTCCGACAAACTGAACTGAACCGAGAAATGTGTTCCAACACATTCCAACAAGATCAGAGTCAGATAGATATGCGGATTGGGTTAGTCACCCCAAGATCCACAAATTCGAAGTGTCTTTAGTGAGATGTAAGTATCGATTCGAAAGCGCCATCAGAAACATCTTCAGATACAGTTTGTACAGAACTAGAGAAGTCAGTTTACGAACAAGCAAGATACTTGTGAAGAGTGCGTTACGTTCCTTACCCCGCACCACGTCCCACCCTACCCAGCTCGATCAGTACTCACATTTATTGGCATGTTATCACAGGACGTGATCATCTAACCAAAACCCGTATGATGTGAGTGTTTTGTGTTGATCCAAACCAAACCACCTGCGTTTCTTGAGTATAACGCTTTTCAGAACGAAACCGGTTTCCAGAGAACAACACACTTCGATCTGGACAACAGTTTTGAACGAGTTGTCCACGCCGACCTCGATAACGTTACGGGTTGCCTTCAGCACGGCATCAATAAAATGGTCAAATAAGACAGGTTGACACGAAGCGGTGCGACACGGCTGTGTGATGAGACCACAAAACGACGCTTGCTGGTTTCACAACACAGCTGCGCACTATGTCACACCAGAGTCTACAAATGGCGTAATCAATATAAAACCGTAGCATGATGTACCTCAGATTCTATGGAAAAATTGTCAGGCTGTGGTCGGCCTTCCTGTGATTTGTAAATCTGTTTTGTTCATGATTGAAAATTTTATCATCTATCGTTTGGTGAGAAACCCACCGTGATGGCATGATCCATTAGGGAAATGTCCCACTTTCATCCTGTCTATTTGCACTCACCGGCGCATGCTGGTTTCCAGTCCGGGATTGCCTTTCAAGTGCTGGAACGGTGACGGGGACGTGTGTGGACAGTCAGGTGTTATCGATGGTGGACCGTGGTGGCCAAAACACGGGCCGAGCGACCTGACTAGAATTCTGCGTACTGATCAAACGATCAGGGTCAGCCAACAGTGGTTAGTGGGATCGCACCTGCCAAGGACTTACTTCACGTTCAAACTGACTCAGCTGTTACGCACGGACATTCGCTTGTGGACCTGGGTTGCTTGAACGATCTATGGTAGACAACAATACTCGCTGTCCCATAATTCGTCTTTCACGCGAGTCCATGCGATACTCAGAATTAGGGACTTCGAATAGCCCTAAGAATCGTAGTTGAATTGAAACCTCCCACGCAAGTAATCAGGAGAAGGCCTGGTACTGGTAGTGTAGTGAGGATAGACGGTCGCACCATACTACTCACACCACTATTCAGTAGCAGCATGCATCGAGATGATCGCGGATCGAGATAATCGCGTGATAAATACGACAGAGATACGGGATGGATCGTTGGAGGGCAGAATGACATATAATGGCTTTCGCTACACGACGGAACTGATACATGGTGTCTAAAGCGACTGGATTGTCCTCAGAAGAGTATGGTGTGCAAATGAGTGTTTCCGTTTCTTGTCGTGCTCAGACGCCTAAGTAGTGTGTTGGTTTCTCCAATAAAGTAACCTTTGTGTCATCCGCCTTCTAGGTTTACAACAGTAGTAGTAAGCAATCGTTTTTCATGAATTGAGACGTCGAATTTATGGATGTACAACAGTATTAGAGAAATCGCAGCCTGTCATTGGCTGATCTCATTAGCACATGCAACATCATAAACTGTATGTTCATTGGTGGAATACGGAACAGATGAATTCGCGAATAACGGAAAGCACAACACTGAGACCGTTCGTCCAATCCTAATGTATCTTTAACGCGACATTTGGATTGGTCGCTAGTCAGATCTTCTGTTGTGTCTGGGTTTGGATAAGCAGTGAATCGAGTAGATTTTCACCACAGCCCACTGAACCCGTCAGTGTTTTGTCCGGTCGGGCAGTATATTCAGAGTACCGGGCGGATTCGTATAGAAGCAAAACAATAAATACGAATCCGTTAGTAACAGGGCAGCGCTACATTTGTACAGTGGTTTAAACCGAGGCAAAATGCGTCATGAGTAAGTTCCTGCAGTGTCGTCAAATCCTAGACTTCCACGAAGTGCTATCCACATATTGTCTCATTACGTTAGCGTGATCGGCTGTTGCTTACAAACACGGTGATCACCACCCTTGTTTTCAACACACAGTTCAAACTAGAACTGTGACCCACAGGTGTTACATGAGCAACCGGTAAACGGGGTATCCAACCTAGAGGACAATGCGTTAATGGAGGTGACTGCGAGAGGTTGCACTTTGTGAACGTGGTTATTATGGATGCTGAGGTGCGTACATTCAATGCTATAGACTCAACGTAACTGGTACAAGAATGACCACTATGGAATGTGAACACTTTGATGGAACGCTTATGAACAACACTTTTTTCTCCAATCAACATGGATGAATGTATGCGATAAATCTTAAAAGTGTATACGGGTTTCATTTTTCCTGACAAAATATAGAGTGCAGTGTGTGCTGATTTCACTGACTAACGTGCTATACACTTGGCGACCAAACGGCTTTTACCACCACACGTGGCGTTCCGTGTTTCGTAACTAGATTCTATGCACTTCAGCTTTTTGAAGCGTAATTCGAGTTAGTTGAGGAACAAACCATTTTCAAAATATTGCGATTTGAGACTTTCGGTTGTACTCGAATAGAGAGAAAGAATTAGAAGTCGGAGGATTCATAAATTGTTCGATCAGCTCAAGGGAGGCGATACACAAGAGTGGCTACTTTAGAATTTTCTTACAGGAGTTAATACTGAAGGTACTAAACTAGATAAGATATTAAATTTCTTACTAGTCCTTCTGGATACTACTTAAAAAATCGAGAAGAAAGTGTAAAATCAAAAGGAGGACGGATGTGAGCGGTATCCGATCTTCTGACCATTGCAACCAAACAAAGGTGGTTACTATGTCCGAACTAGAGCTTCAAGACAACAACAACTTCATGTTTGAGGTTGAAATGCTGGAAGACGAAGAAAATATCTCAGCCATACACGGTGCCCATGCAACATAGTTAATTGGATAGCGGTCCAAATAATTCACGATAAAAAATGTGGAGAGAATTTTCAGCGTTAGAAATATTCAAATTTGACGATTCGGATGGCCGTATCTGAAAAAACACCGTTTAACTTATCATACGGTAGGTGTTGGTTGTTTATGGAATATGGAACAACGTTAATTCTGAGTAATTTCCAGACTGGATTCCTTAGCCAAGTGGGAAGAAATATTTTGCCAGAGTAATGTGTGCAAATCCCTTACAAACGAGCTGGTACGCTTTATTGATTCAGCCTGATGACAACGTAGAGGCAATCTGAATTTGGCCACGCAAGAATACTTACTGTTTCGATGTGTTTTTCAGTGGAGCTGTTTGATACAAACAGTTCGTTTCCTCTAAAACTGTTTCTTACATGTAGGAGTCTATCTCCAGTAAATTTCTTGCTGGAGGGAACTGTACAAGAGACAAACGTTCATTCGTACTTGAAAACAAAGAATTCAAAGTTTACTTGCCTCATTCAATTCGTCAAAGCGTGATCAGGTCACAGTTAACTTGTGGTAACAACTAGGAAAATTACTTGTCGAAGCGTATAGAAATATGAAGAGGCTGACCGTTTTTCATCAGTTTCCAATGTTCAATCTGTCAAACCAACATGTCGAAATCAATGTTTTTGTCTGGGGATAGCACGGAAAGGCGGAAAATACTACACCTACACTGTGTAAGTCAGTGCTGTGAGCGACTTGGCTTCAAGTCCTATGGCTACCGTGTTAAGTATGGTCATAATAGTAATTGCTATGAATGAACATCAGCATGGAACACGCTAAAAAAACAATGTGTCCATACATGTTTGGACCTTGGACATACAAATAATCGTGAATTATCCATTTTTAACTCAGTGATTCCGTAAGCCAGCATTGCTGAACGGATGTTGGTTTAACCTTCATGCATTCACTTGGGAAATCAACTTCGTTGTAAGTCCATATGTAATCCAAATTCTTTGTTAGGTGAAATAAAGCCTAGAAAAGGTAGCATATTTCTTCTGTCTCTATTTGTTTGTTTGAATTAAATTCTCTGTTGAAATGCTAGTGTTGTGAACCCAGAAGGCGGATGACACAAAGGTTACTTTATTGGAGAAACCAACACACTACTTAAGCGTCTGAGCACGACTAGAAACGGAAACACTCATTTGCACACCATACTCTTCTGAGGACAATCCAGTCGCTTTAGACATCATGTGTCAGTTCCGTCGTGTAGCGAAAGCCATTATATGTCATTCTGCCCTCCAACGATCCATCCC
>QNGE01002977.1:0-17319 GCA_008508345.1 Paragonimus westermani | reverse complement strand
GTCCCAATCTTCCGTCATCTGAGCCTGCTGGCCAACCACTCTGGAGGCACTGCGTGACTTGCCGTAACAATTCATCCATCTCCGTTGCCTCTGTCACCATTCTGGTAGTTACTGGTGGACTACAGAGTGAGTCTGAAAACATTCGGTAGACGTCATCATTTGTTGATATTGATGGAATGACTGAGTCCTCATCAGGCTGTGTGATTGTCACTTATGCTATGCGACGAGATAACACATCTGTGTGCCCGAAACTTGATTTTTCTTTCCTAAGCTAGATTTAACAATTGTATCCTAGTCACATAGTAGTCCACCGCTGTAATCAATTGGAGGTGTGAACGGGAATACTCATTATGTATTGAAAAATGACAGAAGATGCTTATGGTCTGTATGTAACGTAAACTTTCGTCTATGGAGCATTTTGTGGAAATCTTTAACTGCAACCATGAGCGTGAGCCTGTCTTTTGCTAATTGACTGCAGTTCTCAGTCGAATTTAATATGCACCAAACTTGACCGCTTTTTGTGAAGCTGAGGAATTTGTGCGGAACAACTGTTCCGGTGCCGTACTGTGATGCATCTGCCGCAACAGTTACTCCTAATTTTAGATCATAATGTGTTAAAAGCAAACTGGAGGCCAAAATTTGCTTGATACTTTTGTAGCTGTCGTCTCGACCTCCCACGCGGCCCATCGCATGTCAACCTGTCTAGCCTAAGTGACGCTCACTGCCCCAACTACACATGCGCGTCCCCACGCCTATCGTCCGAAACTCTTCCATATCCGAACGCACACATACGCGTGGGCACCATCTACACACCTAACCAAGTGGAACGCTCCAACTGAATGTGATTCGGTGCGGTCGATACACCGGCGTTCATGGAGCAGTTAGACCCGAATCGGAACAGAAAACAACACAACTGAACACGTAAGGACGCGGACCAGGCGTTAACCTTGTGCACCAATCCAACGGTAAGCATCCGAACCGTTGACAACCTTTTCATTGGCTATCATTGAGGTATCGTTATTTGTTAGGAGGTGCTCAAACTACCACGGTTAAAAGTTCCACTGCACGTACGAATGAATATTGGCAGGCTTCTGACCACAGCCATGGCGAACCCTTTGTAAGTGAATGATTCAGTGGTGCACGAACATCAACTATAGGGGCACAAAACTATTGTAACAGCTCGCTAGACCTAGGAACGATTGGAGGATGTGTTGTGTCTCTATTCGGGTTCAGTGAACAGTAAGCCTTACAGACAATAACAGCGGTGGAGAGAACACGCGATTCAGTGGTAGATACTATGTCACATTTACAAGCGGTAGCATCATTTTGAATTGCGTGGACGAATGAGACGTTGTTCGTTAAAGCCAGCACCAATCGGGACGCAGCTTGAGCTTTGGCACGAGTGTGGGGCACCAGGCGGCCTTGACGCGTACACAACAGGATAGTCTCATCCGTCGGCGGGGTCAATAACAAAATCTCGACGCTACTTTCCACTCCAATGAGCTTACAAACCCAAGCAAGATGCGACTAATGAGTTTCCACTGTGGTGCTAACAATGATAATGTCATCCAACTGAGTCAGTGCGCATACCAAACCAGCTAACATCGTGATTGGCTGGAAGATCGCTGGAGCACACTTCGCATCGAATGTCAGCCGGTTGTATCGGTACAGTTCGCGATGTGCGTTAATAGTTGGAGACTGCCTACTGCACGTGTTAACCTCTACTTATATGTAAGCCTCAGAAAAATCAATATTATAAAAAATCTTGTCACCGTTTAGCTTTGCGCATAAGGCCTTGGGAGCAGACAGCGGATAATGATAAGTCTTCAGTGCTTCGTTTAGACCAGTTGAGAATTCGCCACAAAACCGCAGCGAACCATTTGCCTTTTTATTGCTACTATGAATATGGTTCAAACCGATCAGTTCACTGGACTGACGACTCATTCTTTCCAACTAGTCCAACTCATTTTGCAATGAAGCAATGGCTGTGTATGAAATCGGGGATAGCACGAAAAGGCGGAGAATACTACACCTACACTGTGTAAGTCAGTGCTGTGAGCGACTTGGCTTCAAGTCCTATGGCTACCGTGTTAAGTATGGTCATCATTGTAATTGCTATGAATGAACATCAGCATGAAACACGCTAAAAAAACAATGTGTCCAGACATGTTTGGACCTTGGACTTACAAATAATCGTGAATGATCCAATTTTAACTCAGTGATTCCGTAAGCCAGCATTGTTGAACGGATGTTGGTTTTAACCTTCATGCATTCACTTGGGAAATCAACTTCGTTGGAAGTCCATATGTAACCCAAATTCTCTGTTAGGTGAAATATAGCCTAGAAAAGGTAGCATATTTCTTCTGTCTCTATTTGTTTGTTTGAACTAAATTTTCTGTTGAAATGCTAGTTTGTTGCCAGGGGATTGAGCAACGTTATTTGAACCATAAGTGAACGGACGAAACATCCAGCTGACACCCTTTACAGAAATAGACGTTCACTCGCATGTCACACGTTCTCTTGGATTGGTCCTCTAATCAGCTTCTACCCTAATGCGCATTGCAATTGTGCAAAACCCGAAATTCTCGCTTAAATTCGTAGCCAAGCGTGTGTTGTTGTTGATTAGAAAAAATCGATATAGTATTACTGTGTTTAATTTGTCAGTGTCGTTTTGATTCAACATAGGGGTAGGAGACAAAATTCATATTAATAGTTAAGCGGGTTGTACTATACTGAACATCACTCACAGTTGTTATAGCCACTGCATCCCCATAGATCATTACTAAGTTCATAGACTCCTGTAGAAGGGAGTAGTACTTTTGGTTGTGTCCCCCTGTTTGTGCTGGTCGAGAAAAAATTGTGTCGGACTGTTTCAGTCAACGCCCTTCGAAACCAACCAATGCACTCGGGTTTCGCTCTTGTCTGAGCTTATCAGTATGACACTCTAAAGAGGCCATACCGCAACAGTCGCCGTCTATTGACTGTCGTGACGGTTTTCATTCTTTGTTTCACACTGCAGTGCTTATCGCATTTCGTTTTTTCACAATCAGATTTTTTTACGACCGAACCGAAGCCAGAACGGTGCACACTTCAGTGATTCAAAATAGTAACTTCACGGTGCTTCAGTCAGTTTAACAAGAGTATCTGGATGTGAACTGAACGTCACCCACAATGGATCGCAGTTGTCGTATTCTCACAGACCTAAACGATAATCTCCTGCTACTTATTAGTAACCAAAATATCGCTCAGCAAGTTAATGATTTCTGTCATTTCAGCTTGGGAATTTGACAGCTGCGATTCGTTGTGGGTGACGTTCAATGTATATGTATATAGATACGATTATCAGTTTATGTTCCTCCAATTATTTGTCACAGTGGAGGAAAATCATAGCGCATCCTACGAAAAAACTATATAGGCTTTCATATCTGGTATTATTTCGAGATAGTCGTCGAGAATTTCTTCCTCTTATATGCTTTTAAATTTCCACTCATCGTCCTGGTCAAGGTGATTAGACTGTGGGAAATGACATTAAACATGACAACTCTTTCCTAATCTGGCTATGATATCGGGAAAAAGCGAGCATATACAACGAATTTATGATAAACAACACAAACCATAGAGTGACAGTAGGAGTCATATAGTAGCAAAACTTGTGTAAAAGCGCACAAAAGTGGTACTTCTGGGTGACAAGACAAAAATTTGTGCATATATCGGTGATCCATGTGGACAGATTTCACAACCAAGATCTCTAACAAGTCACAGTGGTAACAAATGTGTCCTGACTGAAAAGAGGATTTCTGGGTGGTATTCTTAACATATGGCATCATTACAAGTGTCATTTACGGGCTGTGCCATCTACCGTTGTTGAACTGCTCATGAAACGTCAGCACTTGTGAGCATCTGTAGTGAAATTGCGCACGAAGAAGTGATCTGAATTGTGCTCACTCTTCTCAGCGCGAAAGATCAAAGGTTTGCTGGATGCCCGAATTAGTCGTGGAGATGCAACGTCAGCCAGCCGGATGGACGAATGAGCAGACATCCAGTCGGTACTAACCTATCAAGTGTCTAGTTGAGCAAGATAGCCGGGATAATGAGAAGAGTCTGACAGCACGATTCCCTACAATTCTGGAACGTGTCACAAATTACGATATTTTAATTCCGTTAATTAGGTGTCTAATTGCAGTTTTGGTTAACTTGTGGTATTTTGAATGTGCATTAAAACTAATACACCTCATTGCGTACAACACAGTCCGTACTCTTATCTGCGTCCGTTTCTCTCACTCAAAATGGTAGGTCTTCCTTATCAGACAACCGTAAGCCATTTCTGTCTATCCTAAGGGGTTTTTCTTTCCAACCCATTTAGATGTAAATTAGTTAGAACCTCTGGGGGATTGAATCGAAAATCTGAATAGCTTATATCGACCTACAACGCCATAATAGCTGATACCAGCAGAAGACCTCAAATGCTGAGACTCTCATTCAAACTATAAAGGTCACGGTGCTGAGTGGCTGGGGGTTCGAAAAAATCCTTACGTTCTTTACAGTAGAATTCGTCAGAATTCATGGCTGTACACAGTCTATCAGGACAGCTGTAGTATCACTACAAAGTATGTTACGTGTAACGATGTCAGAAATGTTCGGTCAGTATTTATCAATATATGTGGATATACGTGAAGACCTACAATCCGATAGTTTGGCCAGTGGGGTACAGGTGTGAGAGTATTTGATGTTGATGTTGTGTGGGGACGGGTGGCCGGGTGGTAGAGCCGAGGGGCCGGGGGTGGAGGTTCAGTGGCCCAAACATTCTGGTAGACCTTTTGCAATGGTACTCTCAGTTTCACTAGTAGTGATCCGAACGTAATTTTCACTTATCCTGGCCAGAATCAACGTTTGTAAACAAAATGAAGACTTTCACCACTGCGTTCGGAATACATCAAAAAAAAATCGGTTAAGTTCCTAAAACATAGGGCGCTGTGTTGCATTCAACGGATGGTCCGACGTTTTTTCAATGGCATCTGTGTATCTAACTGTTTGTAGATCAGCAGACTAGTAATCGAACAACCCGAAATTCATCTGTCTGCACAGTTTGGGTCGTATAACGTGGTTTCATACAAACATTCCGATTGCGTGGTAGAATCAACATAACTGCTGATGATAGACATAAGAACAAGAACTCTGCTAGCTGTCTGATCTCGAGCAAATTCTATTATCCTTCTGAATGATGTTTGTGAACACGTGTATCTGCATATCCGTGAGCTCATTAATCACTCAAAATCCACTTTAAGACTGAGTGACTGACTGAGCCAGTAGTATTCTGTAAGCTTTTAATTCTATGGTAAAGAACGGGACGCACACGCTTCTCTTTCGAGTGAGTTTTGTAGCAAGCTGTAAAATAATCATGGTCTTTCATTGACTAAATTATCCAAACACTGGAAGAAACCAGGGTGGTTATCATAATTCAACTGATAGAAGACATGTGGGTAGTCCAGCCGTCTGTTCACGAAAACTATCACGTTGCGATTGTATTTTACATTCTGTTTGTATTATCTACCAAACATTATTCCATTAAACTGATCGCTCGCAGTCTAATATGAGCTTAACCACAACTGTGGCGGTTAGACGTAGGCAACAGCATTGAAATTCAAATGTTTCCGAACATTCAAATTAAACTATACAAACGTTGGTGTGGCAACAGTGAACACCGTCCGGAAACAGCCATGGCCGGGATACCTGGAGGAAACCAATGTCCCAGAAAGAGATCCGGCAACAAATCCCGGTATCCACAACACGAGGCTGCCATTGGTCGCGCGCGCGTGACACGTTCGAATATTTGAATTGTTCCTTTACCCACCGGAACACAGACCAACGAACAGGCCTGTTAGCCGAAATGGGTGTGTGAACAGGCTCGACACATCGCTGAAACCACATCCGGATTGGCTGGCTGTGAGTGGGGTGGGGATGTACGCGCAATCCCACCATGGTCCACGGGTCGATAATACCTGGCTGCTCACGAAAACGCTTCAGCGCTTGAGGGGCAACGCTGGACGGAGAACGAGCGTGCGCCGGCGAGTGCAAATAGACGGTGTAGAAATACGGCAATTCCCTAACGGATTGTCATGTTAATTTTTTCACCAAACTGCATTCACAAACGAAACAGATTTAAAAGTGATTAAATGACCGGTTGAAAACTATTTGTGCGGACTGAACGTGTTGACGACTGACAACGGGTTACAATAGATACTTGCATTCCATCGATGGCAAATCGGACACTAATTCGTTCTGTGGGTCTCTGCATGACTCTTCTGATGTTGAGTTATGTTGAATCAGTTCAGTTCAGTTTTTCGGGCAGTAGCCGCGCACGACTTGGTCTAGACGAATTTCTTATGCTGAAACCAGATCACACATCTGCAACACAAGTAATCAAACGACATGTCTGTAATCTATTTACTGAACGGCGTATTGGACTGTTTTTTTCAATTTATGTGACGTGGCAGAAATGTGGCGGAGACCACTGACGAGTTTAATACGGGGTCGACTACCCGTAAATCAGTACGACGGCTGATGAAAAACGTGTTATAAAGCGGGTAATCTACACGACGTGGAGAGAAGTGGTCGACCACGTACATCAACAGATAATTCTTTTGCCAGTGATGTTCTGCGAAGTGCAAGAAACTGTCTCCAAAAGACCGCCTGTCGGGTCGCCCCAGACCGTAGCACTTCGAACTCCAATGGACACGGATATACAAAAGATACAATTCTCGGGCAAACCGAAAGGCCCGTTTACAAGAGATTCGGCTGTCGGATGCGGACAAAGGTGAATCATTCGGCACGTGGTATTTAAGGAAGTGCGATATATATTCGACTGTATTAACTGATGAAGCAAAATTCTGTTTGAATGGATTTGTGCGGAAACCCCACTTTTGGTACATCAATAACCTCATCGATTTGCCCCAGTCTGACGTCAACATAGCCGGAGGTTTAGGATTTGTGTGAGGATTGTTGGAACACGGATTGTCGAGCCCTTTTTTGACAACTTTACCGGTATAATATCTATGCCAATAATCGTTTACAGACTAGAGCATTACTATCTCCAACTGCTACAAAAAGTTGTGCCAGCGCCGGAATGACTGAGAGCATCTCACTAAGTGTGTTTTCAACAGGATAGCGCTGCACCACATTATACACTAAATACGAAAATATCTGGAAGAAACATACGGGCGGCGTCCACGAAAACTGGAAGAACTCAAAGTGGTCGTTGTATTGAGGCTATCCTAAATGTGTTACAATGTAGCAATGTTTATGAGTCATGTAACTGGTGGCTGCACCACTAATTCAATAACGCCAGAATTATGGAATCTGATCTAGACAACAAATGCCACCCAACCAACCATCCTCATATACACTACCATCAAGAATCCGGTGAACTACAACAAACAGTGCCGAATAACGATAACCAAATAGCTCTCGAGTTATGATATTCTTCCGAAACTATTGAACGAGAGCGTGTTTGACGGCATGTTGCATTGTAGCGTACAGGCTAATATGGGTGAGTGCATAATCACAAAACATTGTGAAAGTTCGCCACGACGCTAGAGATTACTCTGGTGACATTTGTGCGGCTAGCAGTTGGATAGATTTCCCAAATGACTATACCCGGGATGGACTAAGAACCGGACTCTACTTTCCGGGGTACCTGCACTAATGTGTTGCCTAAGACAACGGTTTCCCATATTGTGATGTCTGGTGAATAGTAGGGCTTTTAGTTTTTACATACATTAAAAATCCACAACTGATCACAGCTGTCACATTCGCAGACACTGTTCAGTCAGTCTCTTTCAAAAAGAAACACGAGGGTTGAGGTTCGGTCTTGTTGGAGTTCATCAGTAGTGCATATTCTAGGCACAGCAGAGACTAAAACTCTGGCTACGCTTTCGTGACGCAACCGTGACCATTGTAGGCGAGATTTTCTGTGTTCAGCACTATCACTTTGAAATAAAACTGCTGCTGTATCCGTACAGATGTCCGTGGGAGCAGATGAGGCAGTCATTCGTATGGATTGATCTGTTCGTTTTTGAGTACAAGCAAAATTCCTTCTACGAGGTATCTAAGTTTGTACGAAGAGTATTGGGCTACCCATCGGAAGACAATGAATATTGGTCACCAGGGCGCTTCTTCGGATTAGCGAGTACTTCTAGAGAAAATTTCATTGAGTAATATCGACTGATTCACCCGTAAATAACCTCAGTACACTTCAATGTTTTCACTCATCACCAGACTGGTCTGAAATTGAATGATCTTCGCAGGATAAAATACACCGTCACAGAACGTACGAAGTGAGCAAGCAATCAGTAACTTATTCATATGCGACTTTGAAATGTAGCTGGCAATTATAGTGTGCTGATTCAAGATTGTGATGCAGAGATACGTACCTTCGATATCTGTTCTACTTGAAGCACGCCCGGCTGTTGCTGTGACTAAGAATGCAGAATGTTTGGGTGTGATATATCCTAATCTTCAGTCGGAAAACTTGGGCTGTTCACCAAGAGCACGTAAGCAACCTCGTACTATCTGATTACTGTTGTATCCGCATAACAACCCGCTTGATAGGAGTAGAGTGGATGTCCGTTAACACGTAGTTCAGAAACCCTGTACTCGTCATCAATTGACTGATTGTTGAGTGGACAGTTTGCAACGGTTGACCCACATACCTCATATGCTAACTGAATGTAGCAGCGAAGGCCATTATTTACGGTGACTAGCAATGATCGCATGAGACCACTATAACCACAACCGATAAAGACTAAATTACCAGTCGAATGAAATCAGGAAGTACTGGTTATGAGGCTAGAGCACCTGTCCCCCCAAAACCACAAATCGCTGGTTGGAAACGCTATTCGATGCGTTAGCGTGTAACAGTCACTGACGTGATCGTCTTCACAGGTTCTCTTTTTGTTACTATTGCCATGAATGGCAGTTCGTGTCACAGAGCCACCTGATGGGGACCGACGTAATGTGTATATTGATCAGCATGTTGAACTGAGACAGTTTGTGATTACTTTGATAAAACAAGGCAGATGAACAAAACAGCTGTTATTGTGTTTAATATATTTTAAACCCATACCCATGAATAATGAGACAATGTTCAAACCTATGGAAGAGGCAACCCAATGTGGGTTAATAGCAGTGATAAGGTCTGCATGAGAAATCGTCATCACCATGTCATGTGGGTTTAAAAGCGAGGCTATACCTACAGTGAACTTTGCCCTAAGTGCACTTTCACAATTCCACGAGAGAAGTGTTCACCAAAGAGAAACAACGGAGAATCCCAATTCTACTAATCGTGGATTGCAATACCGTCCTAGCCTAGTACAGTTACATTATTTCTCGGTTTCCGCGTCTAGACATTGCGGGGACCAGCTTATACGCAATTACCCTTGTGCATGCACTTACGACCTCCTCACCGCACACCATATGAATCCTAAGTGCGCACTGTCAAGTTCGAATGCGGGTTCATTTTGACGACTGTTCACTTCACTTGCTACGAAATCCACGAAAATTCAGCGACTGAAAGTAACGATTCACCTGTTCGACGCGCACTTCCCATCCGAAGTGAGACACGCATTTGCTGTAGCCCCTTGGAGCAGACTGAAATTTTGAAGCGATTGGCCACCTGCTCCCTAACTCCATTCTTGTCTGCCATCCATCGGCCACAATCAGCGTCTAATCAAACTTAACGAATAACCACCGAACACTTCAGTCTTAAACCATGTTCCACCGACCTATACGAAAAACAGGTTGGCAAATGAACCTTGCCATATGGGATCCCCCAAATCTGCTCCATTTGACACAATCAGACAAAAAAAGCCCACCACATAAACAAAGAGGACAAGTGATACCAACATCACTGAGCTTACCCCTCGCATACACAAGCCCCGACCAAAATGGCTTACGGAGTGTTATGCTTATTAACCTGCGGTAAAACCCCGATCAGCCTCGGCACTACAATCCGGCATGGAGTTGACAGGCCATCCGTTACGTCAGGCATCCAGTACAACCTGCGATCACGAATATTACGGGCTGGATAGGTTCCCAGTGCAGTGATCACAGAACACGTTGAATGTCGGACAACAGTGAACCGCCGAAACTTGGGTGAGTTAGTGAAACGCGCCAAGGCGATGTGCAATGTCCTCGAAATAGGGACCGGAAACAGAATCCTGGGTCAACGCCACAGGACTTACTCACCGGGCACACATTCTAACCGAGTCGGGTGGGCGAACGAGTACAACACACCACTGAAACCACATTCATTAGCTGGATAAGGTAGGGATGTACGCACAATCCTAGCCAGGTCGCTCGGCTCGTGTTTTGGCCAACTGTCACCGTTCCAGCACTTGAAAGACGATGTTGGACTGGAAAGCAGCATGCGCCGGTGAGTGCAAATAGACAGGGTGAAAGTGGGACATTTCCCTAATGGATCGTGCCATCACGGTAGGTTTTTCATCAAATGATAGATGATATGATTTACATTCATGAACGAAACAGATTTACAAATCACCGAAAGGCTGATCACAGCCTGATAATTTTCCCATAAAATCTGAAGGAGCGGGACGACGCGGCTGTGTAACGAGGCCACAAAACGACACAAAGCCACAAAGCGACGCTTGCTGATATCACAGCATAGCTGTAACACGTCACGTCAGACTCCACAAATGGTGCGATCAATCTAAAACCAAAGAATGATATGCCTCAGATATCTTAATTGCATCACACCATCGAAACACTAAAGTGACGACAGTGCCCCTCAGTGTTAAACTATTCAGGAGAAGTTCACAAGTGTATGACCAAACAATGGAGGAAAGATACATGCCTACAGAAGAAACATCGTAACCGAAAGGTTTGAAGATTACGAGTTCCATCCACAAGCGTACATGCTCCAACGGTTTGATGACAGCAATAATAACAGACCACTGTTCCCAAGCTATCCAGCTATTCGCACAGAAGACGGCACACTAACACTAGATCAATTTGATAACAATTCCAATTTCTCCCGGCAGACTGATGGCAGACAAACCGAATGCGAGACTACAATTGAGTGGCAGCATGAAGAGACCGATGCGTTGAGAGAACTGAACTTTGCCACAACAGATAATAAGCAAGCTGATTTAGTTGAACGATGCAATAATTTACAGGTGGACGGAAAATATGTCCTACATCACCGTCAACAGTCACACACTAGAACACCCCCTATCCGTAGTGGTGGTGGCAAATCCATGTAGGTGTAACAGTAGGGCGTACGGGATCCCAGAAATCAATGAGATGAAGATCGTGAGTAGATGAAAGGTAACAGCAGTTCGGAAGAGTGGTGTGGGTAATCACTGGACTAGTGGTAGGAGTGGAAGAGCGCGGGAAAAGAAAATCTAGCCTACTGACTGACAGACTAAGGTAAGGCAGCCCGAGAGGATGGGCGTGCATGTGCGTGTGGCAGTCAGGATACAAGCTCGGGGACAGGATAAAGAAAAGGTCGACGAGCAACTATGCAATAGGGCAGGTTGAACGTCAACATCAAAAACCATTGTGAGGTTGGCGCAAAGTAAGACCAAAACAGGAGATACGGTACACAAATCAGAAATACATTAGATTAAGTAAACAGACCAGAATCGAGCAAAAACCGGTTCGTGAAAGGGTCAGGAAGGCGCTGTGGGGAATCACTCCTCAAATTACGAGTTCGAGTTAACTGGTACCCTATTCCAAAGAAAGAAGATGGTAAAAACAAAACGGCTACAAACACGAATGGATTTACTGAATGGAGGGAAAAATAACGGCAACGAGCGATCATGGATCGAGTGGATGAGATGCGGCACTGTTGATTGGACATTAACAAATCACTTCCAATTAAATGAATCCAACAAGACAGAAAAAGGAAATCAGAGAACATAGTGATGCGTGTATGTGAAGGCATTGATGACCGAACGTCTGAAGGTCAGCCGCATTGGTAGTAAAATAAAAAAAGTTAGAAAATAGCGACGAAACAATGCGATCGGAAATGGATTGAGGCTGTACAACCAACATGGCATTTCTTGCCATTGTGGCCGGATCATTCAAGTAAGCACACCAGGCACCTGAAGGTCAATGAGACTGTAAGTGGACGTAAGGCGAAACAAGATTGCACAAAAACACGACCCAAATCTAAGCCGGAGGAATGGTAGTGGTGGTCAGCTCCGGAGCCAACGACCGAATATTGTGTGTCATCGGTGTAGGGCCTGCTCGACGAGGCGGTAATGGGGGTGGACAATTGGTCATTGGAGCAGAGTACAACGCTTCAGAATCGAATGCAAAAGTTTGTCCGAGAGTAGGCTGGGGTGAAGAGCCGGTCATGCCGGAGCGGTTAGTCACGATGCGGGTTGGCATCTTCGGCGGTAATGGCGGGGGTGGTTCGTCAGGAATGGACTCGGAAGGGAGTGGACCATGGGGTGGTTTGGAGTGTAACGAGTGGGTGGCTGTTACACCGATCACAGCTGGCTGCGGTGGAACAGCTACCGAGGAACTGGGACCAGATTTGCCAGAGGTCGATTTGCGTGGAGGTAAAGGTGGGGGATGAACTGAACCCGGTGAAGTTTCAGGACCAGCCGAATGCGGCGGTGTGGGTGGAGGAGACAGGCCAAGACTGCGTGGACCTGTGAATTCGGCCACAGCAGAATGAGTGATGTGATGATGTGAATGAAGAGCTGAGGTGGCATGTGAACCGGAACGCCTGGGAGATGAATGAATCAGACTGTCTGACATGCTGTGCTGATGAACGCCACCTGAAATGAAACCAACGGAAAAGCACCAGTCCACCGGATGGGTTTAAAGTAGTACTACCATGATGTGATCATAGGTCGTACGGGTGACCTAGAACGAATTCGTATCACAAAAATGTCAGCCGGAAAAAGAAAGGATTAGCCACTGAAAAATAATCTGGTTTTCAAACAAGTGAGTATGTGCGCAGGTGACATTCATCGTAAATGTCATGTCCAGAATCAGGGTAACGGATTTGTCACAGAAACTACGGAGTGGGTACCTATACTCACTCTGTACGGTTTCGTCATAGTATAGTACACTAATAAAGAACAGGGGCGATCATATACAGACAGCCTACAAGATTCTGGAGATGTGGAAAAGTCGGATTGAAAAATAACTGATCACCAATGGAACATATGTGCCGGGAAAGGATAAACTGGAAATACCGCTTACCAGAAGATGAACCATCATGTGAAGACGCGTTAATCATCGAGCTAGGGACCGGGAGATGTTGTCTGGAAGGACATGGATCTTCTTCCCTAAAATCTCCGTGACCGGGTTTAAAAAACAACGGGGGGCTTAAACTTTGAGGGCTTTTGAATTCCGTTTTACAACCAACTCGAGACAAGGAATGTGACGGCGTGAATATTCTGGAGGGGCCGGAAATGGGAACTTGTGAAGATAGTGCTTCTGCAAAGGTAAATATTGACTGGAACGACATGCGTTCTTTCAATGAGGAGTTGCTCAGTAGACTCGCCGCATGAATAGCTTCCTTGGACATACGACGGTCCTGTAGCAACATAATGAACGATGACAAGAGTGAATGGCCGTCTGATGATGGATATTCAAGTTGAAGAACAGAAGTAGACATCAGCAGTCAAACTATTATACCACTGCCATGACACATTAGGTCGTAAATGAGCTGAACATTATCGAGGTGACATAACCTCCACAATAGGAAACTGGACAAAATTCAATAGCCATCAGGGCTCAAATATGGTGTACAGAGTCTAGCGCTCGTTGTACAACTGTAATGCTGATAAAAAGGAAACAACCCTGAATGTGAGCGACGCTTGAATGATTGGTCAAACAACGATTTAAATCAATGGCTTATCAGTTAAGGGCAAACAGATGAGGAGCAGCATTAGAACAGGAAATCACGTTAAAAAAAGAGAACACGTTGACGCACTCGAACCGCTGTGCACAGCAATGACCTTGAACATCGCAGATACATATCCAGCTGGTTAGGCAAAAAAGATCAGAAGGTGATCCAAATTTATTTTCTTGACGAATACGTGCAACTGGCAGACGTGACTGATCGAACATATAATCAGTCTCAAGCCTCGTCCTGGAAACGCGGATGACCTTGGCCAAGCATACAGGGAACAGACAGAGACAAGAAGCGCTCTGGTGTCGTGTTTACAAAATACAGGTAACCGTAGTTGCATACGAACTATCGATTTTCCACGCTGTTTGGATCTTAGACTCACTGTTGTGATGTCCTTCAATGTAAGCTTCCTGTTATGGATACACCCTGTTACTCGTGCGTTGAACGGTTCCTAATTTTTTCCAATCAATGTTATTTTTGTAGACTCGCTCACATGTGTTAACCTATAAAGAGGAAACCGCGTGATCCACGTGCAAGTTTGAAAGCACCACAATGTAGCAATGTTTATGAGTCATGTAACTGGTGGCTGCACCACTAATTCAATAACGCCAGAATTATGGAATCTGATCTAGACAACAAATGCCACCCAACCAACCATCCTCATATACACTACCATCAAGAATCCGGTGAACTACAACAAACAGTGCCGAATAACGATAACCAAATAGCTCTCGAGTTATGATATTCTTCCGAAACTATTGAACGAGAGCGTGTTTGACGGCATGTTGCATTGTAGCGTACAGGCTAATATGGGTGAGTGCATAATCACAAAACATTGTGAAAGTTCGCCACGACGCTAGAGATTACTCTGGTGACATTTGTGCGGCTAGCAGTTGGATAGATTTNACATCGTGTCGAGATGTTCCCCTAAATGTTGGAAAAACCACGCCTCCGATCTGGCCGTCTGTCGTATTTCGCCTGCCCTGCCTCGCCCGTTGGTCCGGTCTAGTCGAGCGATGACTCATCCGGTTGCGCACGTTGGCCTTGATCCGATCGCGGCAGGTTTTCGAACGTACCTCCCCCCCACGTTGAGGTATTCGGCCGAGCGTTCGAAAACTCGCACCCCCGACCTGACAATCCACCACAATATGTTCTAATGATATTTCATCCGTTTTCTTTGAATTGTTTCGTTCATTCTCTGTCTATTTGGTGTTTCGGAACTACATAATTACATCCTTGAACTAGCCGCATTCCGGCAATAGAGACGTTCAATCGTTAATGACACGTTTATTAGTTTGATGCCGCTTGTTGTGATTGCTTTTGTGTAGGCCTGAGCAACCTGGCAACTGCAGGTTCACGTGATTTTGTATGTACCTTAATGGGAAGTGCCCTGTAATGTCAAAACTAAAGACATTTAGTATGTTCATCACTCTGTTATGATTCATTTCCAAAGACTTCTTCTTGTACTGTTAACCTTATTTCTAAGCTTACATTTTTCAGTAGTGTGATAAAAAAACATTGTTTCACAAAGTTGTACATCCATGCTGAATGCTCCCTCGTGAGACAGATTTATTTTTGCTGTTGCTGTAAACTTAGTAAATGGGGTGGGATAGAAAAAAGTTCAGATGAAGCGCCTTCACCTTTTAATAATCGATATTTAGAAGTTTGGGTTGTAAGCACATCTTTTTGAGCAAAAAAGCTGTTACATTTTTAAGAAACGCAAATCGTTCAACTTCGGACGTAAGCTGGTGTTAAATTACCATTTCTTCAGGTGAATAAACAAAATCCATTTGGTTTAAAAAATTTACAACAGTCTTATCAGTAACATATTAATTACGTCCAGAATGTCATCAATTAGAGTACGTTTGATTGCAAACTGACGTTTGTTGCGGTACTGGGGAAAGTGAGCAAAAAGCGTGTCGCATTATGAAGTTAACAGATTAAACGAACACATTAGTTGTGTAACCATGGGGTCTTTACTAGAATATAGATGACTCGTTTGACTCAGTTGTATTTGATGAAAAACGTCCAGCTTGTACCATATGAACTCTGAAAGTAAAAATGACTTTGATACAATGCATTGAATTCCATCATCCTATCTGATCCGAACAAAGTTAAAACCTGCTAATCTCAAACAAGGTTTTAGCTTTTCGGCTTTTTGGATATTTTGATTAAAGTGGTACGTGTAAACCGAAGTGTTAAACTCGACGACCAACTGACCAGCTAAATCCTTAGGTGAGACACAAATACGCGTAATTCCCTATAGAATGGATTATATGAAACGGAAATTTGAAAAATCAAAGTTTAAAACTTACCAAAATTTGTTCATAAGAACTATTCATCATCGCGATGAGCATGTTGAGCAAGACAATGAATGCAATATACGAATAGACGCCAAATGTCAGTTTACCTAAAAATGAAGATTGACACAAGGTAGCTAACTAGGATGGCTTAATTTAAAATCCAATTGCAAAACGAATCGACTGGCAAATGGTTATGGTGCATGATGAACAAGTAGCCGCGTGAATTTGTCAATCTTTTAGGGCTTATGGAAAACCCAAGTTAATGCAAAGTTTTCTTTCAATAAATCTCACACGAAGAGTGTATGTGTTTGAGATTAGGTAATGATTACGTAGAAGTGTCCATCCTGTGTTTCTCTTGATAAGACCTAACCGGTAAGCACCTCTTAGAAAGAATGTGTAAATAAACTTTTAGTGCCAGCAACATTGGTCAAAATGGTTATCATATCAGTATGAATTTTCCTGATGTTTGCCTAATCCTTCGATTCTAACATCAATCTTCCATCCTTCAACTGGTAAGGACATTTAATAATTGAAACAATATTCCTTTTTTCTAGATTTAACAACAAATGTCATCAGAACTCTATGAACAAAAACATCGGCTTAGTCTTCCAAACAAAGTGAATTGTTAACCATATCGTAATAGATCTTTCTTGCCTCGTTTTTATTCCGTCTACTAAACAAACTTACATTCAGACGTCCACTGCGTTGGCTTACCTATAAAGCCAGTCAGGGGCGTCATGTCTGTTCAGCACTGAATAAATGATTACTTTAAAACAACCTATGCATCAGGAACGATCGGTTTTTTGTACAGAACGCACTATTCATGCGTGCGTATTGACCAGACGCAACAAAAATCTGCTGAAAATGCATAGTAGGTATCTAGCGCACGATCTGTACATCTGCATTACTGACAGGGAGTAATAGCTAGGGTGTTAGAGACCGGCCGCGCACGACCAAGTAAACGGAAGGTGTGGATGCTCCTCAATCCGTGGTACACCGTATCATGACGTAAGAGGAACAATCAGCGGGCGTTGTCACGTGAACTATTGTGATAACTTAAGTATAATGTGTAATTATGAGTTTTTTAACTATTTTAAACATCATGTCAAAGACAACAGTGGAATTCCC
>QNGE01002976.1:0-97398 GCA_008508345.1 Paragonimus westermani | reverse complement strand
CTTAAGCTGAATTATACAAGTATTTTACCTTTGACTACTAATATCCACAGCAGATTAATCCATGATCGCAGCGACCCCAGTCACGATTTCCGCTTTATGGGGGGACTAGATGACATTTCTTAGTCATCTGACCTCACTTCCACTACACATATGTGACTGCATCTCAAACAGAAACCAAATAAAGCATTTGCCGGCTTTTGCGCAAAGGAGTAAGTAAGTCATATAGCTAGGCCCTTATTCAAACTAACCACAGAACACTGCTCTGATTTCACTGGAGTTGCAGTCAACGACATAACTAACAGTATGATTGTATCAGTGTGACTCTATCCTAACCATAATGAGAATACTTTTCGTACACAGCTTAACCCACTGTCATTCGCTTAATTTAATCTCCGCAAATGACATACTTATGACGCCAGCGTTTCTCACCTATCCCCAGGTCACCAAGACAGTTCAATCAATCCCATCCAGAAAGGGGCACACTACTCGAAATTCGCCGCTTTCAGATATCATCACTTGCGCATATCCCTGCCACGGTCAGGATTTGAAATGTGACCACATTTCATGAAGCGGTCGTATTGATCACTTTGTCACCAATACCCCATTACGCACGGTTGGGTTATCATATTCAGACACTCAGTAACCATATTCTATTTACCAGCAATATTGTGAATGTAGAAAGTATTGCTTCTTCGGACAAACTGATAGTGCTTACTTTGTTCTTTTTCTCCTAAGCGGGTATCGCGTCCAGCCCATAGAAACCTCCAGAGGCGTTTATGTTAACGTGAAAGCCAGTGAAGCGTTGAATACGGAACACCTAAGCAGTCGTTCCAGAGAGGTGAGTGTGCCAATACAAAGGTGATGCGACCCAAGAACGTGAGGTATGATCGTGTCATATCACGATCAACCCAGCTTTTCGTCCAGCAGTGAAGTTGTAACTAGCATTGAGCTCATTTTACGAATTATCCGATAAGAATTGTGGGATTTGTGACTTTTATGGGCTGGTTGAATGGACCATGTTTCCATATCGAACGTACTGATACGTCATATATCTTGGAAAAAAAGCACCGTTTTTTACATTTATGCATACATATATATATATGTATATATATCAAGACGAGCAAAATGGAAACCATAAGTTGATTCTGGTATGGTGAAGATGAAGTACGGTACCACTAGCGGGTAGACAGACGGGCAGCCGCATTGTGTGTTCGAAATAAATGGGGAAAACAAGAAAAGTAACTTTTGGAAAACAGCCAATCAAGAAATGGCTTGTCTCATGTACGAAGTTTTCATTGACGCTCAATTTCCCAGGAAGAAAGGCAGCGTGTGCAAGGCAGTTATGTCGGTGAGGCATAAGCCGCCCGTTTTAAATCAGCGAACAGAAAATATCTGCACCACTCGAATTCTTAGTCCACAGCACTAATGCTACTCGTTTTAATCTGCCATTGTGATGATCATGTGGGCTGATATAAATTGATTACATTTGTTGCGCTAGAGACACCAACTTCTACACAGGTGTAGTGTTAACCAATGTATGACTCCTCCTAACAGTCATTCCTGTTGACCCATACCGACATTTGATACGATGCCACAAAACTGACACACATACGACTAGTTTTACCGAATAACTTTCATTCACACTTACACACAGGTAAACTACTAAAAACAGAGGCGGACATCACATTTCCATTCTGTTTACTTTCACCAGACACATGGTTCGTACTGTCAATCGACAAAGTAAATTGGGAGGAGGTAGCCGGATTCTATATGGCTAACTAAACTGCAGATCTGGCCAGTTCACATATGTCCATTCGTTGGCACGCCAAGCTGACACGTCAGGCCTTATTCCACGAATCGGTGATGTGAGGCTAGTGGGTCAAGATAATCAAAACAAACTGAAGTGCTTCGCAACTGTTTGGACGTACCATAGGTTGCGCCACAGAATACAGCTTATATTTACACGCAATTATCCAGTCGCCGAACCGGGTGTACTGTCATCATTATGACACATAGACCCTGAAAGTGCGAAACGCACAAAATCAAACCATTTTGCCCCCTTCGTTATCTACAAGGGTCACCCAGATCAACCTAACTACGTACGCATATGCACTATGAAGTTTATGAGAGATGGTTCCTTACCAGCAATAAACTATAAAGAAGACGCTAGATATGTTCACGAATAAGGAAATTTAATCTGTTTGCCTCACAGTGATTCAAACAGGAAGTAGTGTAGCCTTCTCAGTGTGACTATTGTGAGAATGATCAGCTCAGTCATCAAATTTATCACAGCAGTGCCTTTTTGCTACATTCGCTTCCAACCGGAGGACTTCCTGATGTTCGTTTTGAAGTATAATTGCAGCGCGTCTTTCCTTACTGTTGAATGCATGTGGTGATGCATCTATCAGAAAACTGGAAGTCGCTAAATACAGTATCCTGTGGGAGGGCAAGATAAAACTGTCACGACGAAACTGGACCTTGACGCAGTGTGATACTTTGCGCATCTCGATGACCAATGGGGCTAAGTTGGACGGTGTACTGACCACACCAACAGAGTCACCCATAGCAGGCAGGCCAACAGGTAAAGGTCTGACAAACCACAGTATCCTGGTGCATAAGGTTGGGAGATGAAGGAGGTTGGCATATTTTTCCCAAAAAATATAACAGTTCAGGTATACTGCCACCGACTCGTTGCGGTATAGGCTTTCGAGCCAAAGAATTTGGTTGAGGACCCTGATCGTTCTCGTGTTCAGGTCGGAGCGTCCTGACAGTATCTCAGCCCACATACAACCATTAATAATCACAGCACTGGTAATTTCATACTGCATCGGCTGCCTCGCAGTATAAGCCAGTTCGTCCTATCTTCTTCATACATCAGGGTGGATAGGAGAAAACATGCTATCGCTGACCCCTTCCCCATTATTTTTTCAAATTTTTTCCCAGGTCCCTCTCGACCTCCACCTTTCAGCATTACTTCAGAGGTACCACATCAGATATGGCTAATCGTAGTAACACTGAGCCGTTAATCTCTATTTCTTGCCACTCAGCTTTAGGCCTGCCTCGTCTCTTGCTTAGACCTAGAATGCGAATTAATGTTGGAGCCTTCATCGTTCGCACTTTAAAACATGAATCAATAGGCTGCTCTCGCACGAACGTTAGACTCTCATTTTGAGGTCTGCTGTGTCTCAGAGACTAGAATCCAGAATAGTGGTCAACGTATGGAACTAACAGCACCCGCATTGCCTACCCGAAACTAGTTATGCAATTCAGGTGACTCCACGGCCGTCGTTACCGGTCAGGCTGGAGTCGGTGTAGTTCTTAGCACGACGGCCGCAGCCACATCAGTAGATTAGATTCTTCTTAACGGTGGACTTTGTGCTGTCCGCTTGGTAGGTTCTGTTGAGGCCAACACTGGACGCAAGACTGATAAATCTATTCATTGTCTCTGCTTACTCTCCCACTGACTATAGTGACGTCAACGTTAAGGAGGCGTTTTACTCGGTTCTGGCCGCCCTCCTTCGGTCGATGAGTGGTTCTGATGGTCATTCTGGACAGGGATATGAATGCCCAGGTCGACCGACTTGGTGAGGCCGGATCTCGTCTAGGTGGCACGTTTGGGATAGCTTCACACCGCTAAGATAACGGCGGCAATTGTTGCAGTTGTGCGCTGAGCACAAGCCATTGTTAGCCAGTACTAGTTTTAGGTATCGTGCATGTCATTGCTTTACTTGGCGCTCACCTTCTTCGAATCAGACCTGGTCTCAGATAGACCACAGAGCCGTTAGTTATAGGTGGTGGGGTTCCATTCAAGACTGTCGTTCTTTTTGCAGCACGTGCTTGGATTCAGATCATGCGCTAGTACGTTGTCGTTTTGTTCTTACTTTTGCTGAGCAACGACTCCGCTGACAGCAACGACTGACTGCTGAGACACTGGCTTCACCATCAATAAGGAATAACTACCGGACCAGCTTAGAAATCCGCCTTAGGTGTTCTCACTCCGAAGACTTAAACCTCACAGGCCATTCGTGAACCATACACTATGGGGGCACATGGGTTGAACAGACGTTGGATTTCGGAGAAATTCCCAGATTTGTTAGAAGCCAGACGGAACATTCCTCTGGTAGTTCACATAACAGGACTAGAAGATATCCGTAGAAAACTGGAACGTAGTCTAAAGGCTGATCGTGAGGCTTGGTTAGTGGAAAAAGTTAAGGGAAATGGGAACCGATTTTGTTTCAGGGAACACCGGCAAACTCTTTAAGCTGATCCGTGCCACTGGTCCCAGGCAACCGTCTATCAGTGAGGCTATCAGCGAGATTGATGATACACTCACCCATAACAAATCCAGAAAGTTAGATTGGTGGAAGGAACACTGAGGGTAGATTTAGCTGGCCTCCTGCTTCTACTGTGTTGCCGCCACAGACTTGTAATGTAGCATCCCGGTCGGTAAAGTTGGAACCACCCACTAAGACTGAGGTCCACAATAACATCTCGGCTCTCGAACGTAAGAAGGCTGCTGGTCCAGATGATCTCTTACCGACACCCTTCAAAGAAGGTGCGGGGGGACGTTAGTAGAGGCCTCGACTCAGTCGCTTCAACTTGTGTAGACGACGGAGACCATCCTTCTGTGCTGGGGTCCCTCGATAGTAGTTTGTATATCCAAAAGGTGTATCAGGGACTCTTGCGAAGACCATAGGGGAATAAGGTTGACCCCAGTCATTTCTGGGGTTCTGGCATCCACCATACTTCGCCGACTTACTGTTGCTCGGGAGGGGAGCAGTAGGGAAGAACAGGCAGAGTTTCGCCCCAGGCGAGTACGTATGGATCACATTTCTACTCTTCGTCAAATTCTGGAGAAGCGTCATGTATACCGCTCACCAATAATAGCCATATTTTTCGATCACAAAGATGTGTTCGGTTCGGTGGATCGATATACACTTTTAGAGTCACTCAAACGCAGGGGTATACCGACCAAGTATGTGAGCATACTGACGGCGCTTTAATCCCCACACTAAAGCTAAAGTTGGGGTTTATGATTAACTCTCTGACGATTTCAGCAACGTGAGTGGCGTACGTCAAGGCTATCAATCTCTCACAATTTTTNGACGATTTCAGCATCGTGGGTGGCGTACGTCAAGGCTATCAATCTCTCACAATTTTTGTTCAATCTCGTCACTATGAAATAATGAAAAATTATTTCCGGCACTTACAAGATGCCGGCATAGACCTTCTACTTGGTGAAAGACTGACTGATCTTTATTGTGCCGACGACAAGGTGTCGCTGTTTAACAACTTTCAAGCAGCGCAAACAGCGCCAAATGCCATTCTGCGTTCTGTTGAGTATTTCGAAATACGTTTTGAATTTTCAAAGTACAAAGTGTTTCTGCAGGATTGTTGTGATTACGTAGAGTTGATGTTAGATAGTGAAGTCATGGAAGTCGTTGATTGGTTTGTGTAACTGGGGACCTGTATCGGCGGCGGCGGATGTGTAGATAATGAAATAGAAGCACATATCTTCAAGGCTACGGCGGTGCTCGCTAATCTGGAGCACCCTTGGAGACAGAGAGGTGTCTATCTGATGCTTACGGCTCGCTTGTATCAAGGTAGAGGTAGTAAACCGCATACAAGCATCTGACTACCGATTTGTGTGTTCAGTCGCTCGCATCGGGTAGAACCAGCTAGTAAGCATTAAGGATGTTATGAAGCGGGTAGTTGGCACTGATTACCAAGCGTGTTCTTTCGTTCAGACCACACATTTGCACAGATTTAGATGGTTAGGTCATGTATGAAGGATGCCAGCTAGTCGCTTGTCACACCGAACACTTTCCGACGCGATGGCCGACNCCTAACCATCAGCGGTTGTGCAAAGTGAGCAGTTGACCAATCGATCCTGATCGTTTCGAAATACGCGCCGGCGAATGTCCGTATTACACACGCCGTCAGTACAATTGACATGACCCAACTGGCGGGGATGACGATGGCCAAACACAAGTCTGTTGCAAAGTTTCCGAACCATAGAGTAAAACATGCACATAAGCGTTATATACCTTTTCTTTCAGCGACAACCGGACATTCTTTCGATATCACGGATCACGCAGTTTGACAAGGGCAAATAATGGCTTTGTTAACCGCCTTAATATCTCACCGGCAGTATTACAAACAGACGAGAAAGTATCCACAGTCTTAGGTGGATTGCCTACAATAAAAACGTTGCGTGTGAGAATGTCCCAGTTTCGAAGCAGCACTTTGTAATTTGCAGGTAGAAACTGTATTCGGCACAGACCAGCCTGTTCGTTCACCTTGTTCAGCATAGTCTGCATGTCTCCGCAGAGGAGCTAAGTAAGACAATGTCAGCCGCACACTCCATGTCAGTGAACTTACCGCCAGGAAGAAGTACAGCACGAAGTCCATGACAAAATTGAACAGGAAGGAGGAGATCGGAAACCTCTGACGAACACCACAAGAGGTGTTCAGCGCCAAAGACAATCGTCCACGGATCCTCAACCTGTTTGCAGAGTGGACATAGAATGATCTCAAAGGATTCAAACAGTTACTGTGTCTCCTCTCGGGGCAATCATGAAGTCCGAGCATTACTCACAACCGAATAGAGCTGAGAGTCTGCATACGATGATTCAGTCGTGCTTAATGTCAGGTCAGTGGCGCAGTGGTCAACACGATCACCTCATGAAAGCGTGACCGGAGTTCTACTGCCGACAGTGGCAAGGATATGCACTACTGACGAGCTCTAACCAGAGCGAAATTCAGGTCTGGTGGTTCTTTTCGAAAGGGCTGACTGGGATAGTCTATGGGAATGCGTCATCTGAGAGCGACTGTGGGTGATGTCCCGTTTGAGTGAAAATCCAAAAATCTTCTACTATTTATAAAGAATTTCTTTTGCATATTTCCGTTTTTGTAAACTCTTGTACGGATAAAGTGGAACGACCGTTCTTCAAGAATATTTACACCAAATTTAGTGAGAAGGAGTTAAAAGAAAAGGTTGAGTGTGGACTCGATTGCTGAGTTCCTGACTTTGGCCATCAGATATCACAGAAGCGTGCAGTAGTGGAACGTGGCCTCAGTCCGCTTGTAGTTTTACAGGAAGCTTACAATCCCCCGCAGTAATCTGTAGGTTAGGCAAACAGAAACAACCTCGTGCAAAAATTTGCAATAACATTTCTTCAGAAGAGAATTCCAACTTAACAAATCTGCTATGCTGGTATCCGGTTTGTGGACGGATATCTGATGAAAACGCAGTCCATTGCGCTCGTTGCGATGTTTGATTGAGCAATGCATATAACAAATTGAAAACTATTTTCCAAAGTATAGACACCTTTTTTTATAATCGAGCATTCAGCTACGAATCGACCGTGTTACCAGTCAATCTGAAACAGAATCACAATTAGGCTTACTTCACGAAAATAACTTAATTTTGAGAGAAGCGGAGGCACACAATTTGTTGTCTACAAACAATGACATTGTTTTGCTCCGGAGTGATAAACCCACACAATAAAATTACAGTACTCATATGTAATCTGTTTCTCCATCAGCGCCACACTGTCTGACTCAGCCTGTTGAACTAAAAATGGACACCGACATTTTGCGTCCGTTAGCTGACACTCGCTTACAAATCGTAGCATATTTACATATGCACTGTTTGTGTTGCGAACGCCAACCTTGAATGTTTTATTCGGTGAGTTGACATCAGATAGAGTGTGTCAATGATACAGCATTAACAATCAATTACACACAGTGATGGATCTGAGGCACAACAGGTCCCAATAATGGAAGTCGTGTATGTAACAAGCCATTTATTGTCAATTATTTTTCCCAACTACTTCCTTACCCCAGTACTTACTTCCACCAAACCACTCATCAGTGGTATGGTTTTATCGTCCACCATCACCGCAACCAGAAGCCCGATTACCCAGAATTAACGGATTACGTCGTCGTTTCAACCTGAGATCACTTCTCGCTACTTACCTACTGCGTGATGCTTACTCATTATCACCAACTTATCCGGCCATCATTTAACTTTACTCAGCAGAACTCCGTGACCGTCAACAGTTAAAAACCATCCAGAACGCGGAAGGCGTACTGGCGAGTAGACATTTCGCCACGAGAAGTTGACTGGGAGAACACCCGTGGTGTTGAACCGAAGGCGAGTCATTCGGGGATGGCGTGGCGAAATGAATTCGTTCACTAAGGAAGTAGTCACTGTGGATCAGGTTCATCTCCCAGGCTGGGGCCATCGCGATTCACGGAGTCCGTGGCTGCAGACGATCGGTGAGATGGCGACTAACCAAGCTCAGTAGCGTGAATGTTGTCGTTGGTTGGCCGAGTTTTCTGTGAAATAGGTGAAAGCCGTGCGGAAGCTGTTCTGCTGATGACGTCTAACTTTCATTGCAGCTCGGTTGCTTGTTTTCAAAGTGTAGGCGGCTCGATGCTGAATGTTTGGATGTGGATGTAGCTATTTTTGGTAATTAGGTCCTTTCCCGTCCTCCTCTTTCTCTCCTTTTCTATTCAGGATTTGCTTTCTTCTTTTTCATGTTTGTGTGGTGGTTAAGCATTAGTGGCTCCCACTGATGTATTGCTAACTGCGAAGATGATGATGATGTTGATGATGTTGATGATGGTGATGGTGATGATGATAATGATGAGGATGTTGATGATGGTGATGATGATGATGACTATAATGATGGTGACGATGATGATGATGATGGTGACGATGATGATGATGATGATGATGATGATGATGATGATGGTGATGATGATGATGATGATGATGATGATGATGATGATGATGACAATACTCAGACCAACTGAAAGTGTTCTAAAAGAAATTTCTGATATAGAAATGAAAAGCTTGATTCCATCAAAGAGAATTCTTATTGATTTCGATCTTTCATTTTTGTCTAGCTGTGTGCGGTGCTTGATGTATGATCTTCAGTCAAGCAAAATGTTGACAATTCATCCAGTACGTATGCAATGCGACTAGTCGTACAAAGGATTGTAATCAAATGCGGTAATATATTTAAAAGTGCCGAACAGCAAATAAGCATCAGCGAAATTGCAGAGAACCGACTGCAAGAGCAGTGGTTTCTTGATGTAAAGTATCAACTGGCTAACCAGTGCTAAACCCCCATAACTAGCTCTTCCGTCCACTTCTATGCACGTGCTTTGTGGTTTATATGCGGTGAGCGCTGGAGGCCACTAGGGCCATTTTTTGTTCACCAGTGCTAAATTTATTGAAATCCCCCGTAATTCGAATCACGGGTGTTGCTATAACTTTTATTCCGCCATTCCACTTGAGCAGACGACGGTTCATATATGGACTGAATCAGTGCCATCAAAAGTTGAGATGTTTATGCTACGGTTGCATCGCTAGCCACACTTCTATATGTGCATACGCCATCATCTAATTATCTGTGATAAAATCTTAACGCAGTAGTCTTTTTCCACATTTCAGCCTATCACTGACTGTTGATAAACAGTAGTGAGCATGCTGCACTTGATGATGATGCACTTGATGTTAACCCGATTGAAATCGTTACCAAACAGAAGGGTGATACTCAGAAAAGGTTGCACAATCCGTCGGTAGCAAGATGTAAAAAAACAGAACAATAGATTCCTTAGTTCATTCGGGATGAGTAGATTTCGGCCCGTACACAATTAGAAGCACAGCTACCTCCAATTAAAAGTTATGCTGTTTCTAAATCAGATTCTGATTAGCTGAAATTTACTAAACTGTCCTCGTCCATACTTTTCTCCAGAGGTGTTTTATCAAATTTACCTTTGCCCGAAATGTCGAGGTCTTCTTACTTATCCTTAAACTAATAATAGTTTCTACGTTCAACAGTAAATACTCTATTGGGTACAGCTCTTCTTTAGTTGGATGACACACTTACTCTCTGTAATGAATGATTAGCTAATCTGTCCATTATCCACCACCTCCTCCTGGTAAGTGACACCCAACAAACGGATTGCCATCTCGAAGCCTCCATTACCCACAGACGGTATTCCCTCAAAACCAACTGATTCTTACGTTTGCTTTAATTCCACTTGGAATAAGAATCGTTCCATACATGCGCTTGGTGATAAGACTTTAACGGCTAATGATCGTCCGCTGAAAAAACTGTTTGATGAACATTGTGTATCCGATGTTTCCTCTACAAGCACAATTAGTTACTGGATTGATCCTGCCAGTAAAGATTTTCCTCCATTTGGCCCTACTAATAAAAGCTACCGGTTCAAATTTCCTTCAGACTAACTGCATCTGATATTTCAATCACGTGGCTTCCGTTTCCCATTTAATCATTCGGGCGGAAAGTTATGCACTCTACAAAAAACTACAGAACAACCCAGTACACAGAATTTTGCTACCATACATAGCCGAATGCTATCGTATTTTGTGATCAACTGTGAATACCACACGGCATTTTTTTCGCATGCTACTAATGATTGTTTGGACCCGAATTATTTCACTCTTCCCTTTAAGTATTCCTCAATTCTGCCACATGGACGCAGCCCTAGCATCCGAACATATTTCTAACGAGTAGGCATCAGAGATTCTCAATCACGTTTAGAATAAGACTAGAGATTAACTTGTCTAATAAAACATATTGCAAAGAATGAACCACATTCATACATAGGGAAGCATATGTACGGGGGTATTATTTACTACACAATAATGCCATCTTTTGTGCCTGTTGCACAGTAAACCATAACAAAAAATCTATTCGGTATGCACATAATCCCAACTCACGTTCCTTTGATGCATGTGTTAACTGTGAGTTGTACGAGCAAACGCATAACACATGTAGTGTTTCTGAATACAATCCTCACAAGCTCCTTCTCTCAGTTCCCAAATGCTATGGTTCTGAACATCAACGACCGGTCGGCCTACTGGGGTGTGTGCTCATTAGACAACGTGTCCAACCGTATGGTATTCATCACAACGACGTCAAGTCAGCTGCAATGCAGCTGGAATAATGACCAACTTGTCATTTACAGTTTGTTTTGCAGCGATTTTGTTTAAGAGCCGGCTGAATTGAGACTATCTCAAGTGAACAGCTTAAGTGAGACCATGAATCAAATCTGCGAAAGATAATTCTCCACTACATAGAGACCACGATATTGGCATCAAAGCATCACGCAGATCAAGAAAAGTTTCACCCAGCGCCAACCCTATATCGAACACAAACGAAGCTCGTTCAACCGGTGGAAGTGTGTTTCATCAGTAACGGCACTCCGTGGTATATGGAAAACTGGTTTTGTTGATAATTAACAGAGGTCATGTGGTTTATGGATTACTGGAGTTCAACCCTTGACTGTCGGGCGATCATTACCACCTATCTCCCATGGGGAGAGGCACTTTGTGGATAAACTCCCATCGGTCCTGTCTCCGTGATTAACGTCATAAAAGCTGCCAGTATTCTGAAAGCAGCTGTGCACGACCTCACAACATCATCTGCCAACATACATCGCTTCAGAACGAAGTCATTAGGAGCTACTTCAACCTGATATTGACCAATAGAAAATATACTGCACAGCTCAACACTGGCAGAATGACAGTCGCACTAAAGATGTTCTTTATACTGATGTCAATTTCCATTCGGTTCGGTGGGCGTAAGGCGCTTTCATGTAAAGATTTTTAATCATTACTCTCTACTTCCTGTGAGCGGCTCCGTGATGACGTAGCTTAATCAAGTACACACATGCTCACAACATATCGCAACATTTCGTTCAAAAACAGGGAGAAACATAAATCTTTCAAACACGCGACGCATGAATCTCGAATAAGCACAGTCTTCTTCCACATTTCACCCAACAGTACAAGTTCAGGTTACGGGTTCAGGTTACAAATCTGAAAAATCATAATTCGAAGATAGTGAGTTTTTATTGGGATAAATGTCCGTCAAGCAAACATTCCATCTCATTTCTGATTAAAGTTGACCCCAAGCGAGCCACAGTCACTCTCCCATTAAACTACCTTTGTTCTAAGCAAGTCTGGTGTTCATTTGGACTATTTTGTACACGCGGACAGTATCTTATCGTCAGACTTGTCGGAAAACGCTTTGGCAATCAGATTGTAACATCCGTAATGTTGTTCGCTCAAAATCTGCTTGATCAAGAACTTTGAAACACTGAGTTCCCTGTATCTAGTTTATCAGGACAGCAAGAAGACATACATTGCGAGATGCGGGCATTTCGTTTATTCTCATCAATCGGTTACATAAAACATTCGGTTATAGATTAAGCAAATATGTGAAGTTCGTTGACTTCACTGTTTTGACGCTACGCGCTTAACCTATATAATCGAATGTTTTATGTAGCCGACTGATGGGAATAAACGAAATGTTTGCATCCAGCAATGTAGGTCTTCTTGCTGTCCTGATGATCAAGAACTAATAGAAGCTCCGGATTATCCATCTTAAAATGGTACCATACGTCTTAATGGCTAATCCCCCGAAAGCAGAGAGGACAATCATGGCGTCTGTTTTCCCAACACCAACATCCGAATTGCAAGGTACATCATCTAGCTGCAGAAGACTCTTACCAAAAACTGCGACAAGGTACCTATTCAGTAAATTCCATAAAGTGACAGCAACGCCACTAAAACCTCAGTTGTGAATAGAATCTCAGGAGTTTCCGAACCACCGAAATTGACTCACCAAATATGTCTATACGCTGTCCCTCCCCTCAAAAAGCACAAGGCCTGCGATGAAGTGATTAGATTGATCGTTGGGAATCGGCCTCGGCAGCCCAGAAGCACGTCTAACACACCAACTGGTCCGGCTTCAAGCGCAATCTGGATATCCCGTTTTCAATATCATAGCCTCTAAATCGCGCATTGGATTTTTTCTATCATCGAGAATTTCAGTTCTACAATATGCTCTTCGCGATCCTTTGTTTTAACTCTACCACCACCACGCTATCGAACAGTTTTCAGCTGGCAGTAGGAACCATACTGAACATAACGTGAAGCACTCTGCAACACACAAGGCGGTGCCTGTTCACGACACTTCCGGACGAATACTACATCACGGACATGATCACGAAACATTTCCATGCTATTTTCGCCCCAACCTGCTAGAAAGATGCAACTTTGGGTTCTCGTGTTATCTACGAAACACCGCGGCTTCAGTGGCAAACTAAAGCTAACAGAGGGATTAAAATGCCGACGTCACGAAGATGTTCCACGCGAATTCTAGTTATGCCGTATTACGCTTTCCGCCAGATTTAAATGACACAGTGTCACAATTACATTACTCAACAGAAAATTGTGAAACAAAAATATCGCGATGATCCTAGAACCTCGTACTCTCAAGGTCAACTGGGTTGTCAACACTGATGTTCTTATTCTTAAAGGCAACGCAACCTTTTGTCCCTGAGGCTACTTGTGCCCAAACATAATGGATGTTAATATCGAAGTGAAAAGTGTCAGTGCGATCCCCGGAAGGTTTTGAAGCTATATCTACACTGATCTCTTTCTGCAACCACCATTTTCCGGAACTGAAGATTATGAAGGACTCATACATCCATCCTTACAAAAGTTCCTCAGACATACGAATCTATCGAAACTTTATATACCAGACATCCGCATTTCATTCATACTGGGCTTTCTCAAATAATTTGATTCAGCGACTAGAGGTGAGCGGCAAACGTGAGAGTGAACCACTTATAAAGTCACATGGTTTATGCACATCTTATAATTTGGCCCACATACGCACTATATGGTTTCTGGTTCACGTCATCGAACCATGTATCTAGTCTACGCCGGAGCATTTATCAACAATGCAAATTTATGTAATCCAGGTTGTCAGGTCAGCTGTTTACAGACAACGTAACGGCAGTACTCCAGCCAGTCCATGTGATTGTTGACCAAATCGGAGGCGCGATTATTCCAACACTCAATGGAATGTCTCAGCACCGCCGTAAAAAATGACAAAGTGCCCACAGCAAGTGGATTGTGAAAAATGTGGGCAACCGGACGGACCATCAGCCAACGAGATCGGACCAGCGGACGAGGAATAGCAGACAGAAAACCCACAACAAAGGGCTTAAGCCAAACACACAAACAGGGCCAAAGTGCATAGGACCTGTGGGGGGAAGTCGTCGCAGTCTTGTGGACTGGAATTACGATTCATAAAAGCAAGCGCGCCCGTGGTGTGGAAACATGCAAGTTGGACAGCAAGAATCGTGCTTTGTTGGATGGCTTCTTGATACATCATAGTTGTCATGACTATTCGCATACTGGTGGTGAAGCATCCGTTAATCAGGTCAGCACGCCGCTATTCACACAACTAAAAGAGAGTGTGTTTCATATCGTCTGACCAACTGTTTCACTTATTGTTATCTACAACAGTACTTGTGGCTCAGAATAAATTTATGACTGTATCCGCAGCTCCCGATCTTCTGTGTCTACCGCGTAGACATTTGCAATGGATCCGAGTTGGTTAAAAACTTGTTAGTTCCACCAGTTCGACTACTATAAAACCCTTCCTGGATAATAGTGGCTTTCCATCAAGAATAGTTTATTCCTAAGCACAGCAGCCTGGAATANCTTCATCTGAATGGTGCTAACAACCTCGCGGCCTACGGCAATACCTTTGAATCACGCAAACACCCAGCGCCCACAGTCACTAAACCCGTTTTGACTACTGTTCTCGTTACCGATCGAATCTCACCGTTCGGAATCCTATTGCGTTATTCTGCTGCGTGGCACTCGATGTTTGATACCCTGATGCTACTCTCCTGATTCCTGATCGTCGGTAA
This sequence comes from Paragonimus westermani, assembly GCA_008508345.1. Classification (NCBI taxonomy): domain Eukaryota; kingdom Metazoa; phylum Platyhelminthes; class Trematoda; order Plagiorchiida; family Troglotrematidae; genus Paragonimus; species Paragonimus westermani. The sequence goes on along the minus strand of QNGE01002976.1, from coordinate 82,623 downwards.
GATCAGATCATATCCCGGAGGTTGGTAGTGGGGGAGTGTTTTCATGCCTAGTCTAGTGTAATTTTTGAAGCCCCGATGTTATACCAAGTGACAAATAGCAATGTTGGTCATGTTTACTGAGAGTCCGCCATCGTACACTTTTCCGAGACGACATTCTGGCCTAAATTTTATTTGGTTGTTCATCATAATAAAACTGAAGACATTCAATAAGATTTCTGAGCAAAAGCATACGAAGGCAGGTCTCCATCAAAATTCCCTGCTCTGCCCCTTAACTTCTGTTGGGGGTAGGGCTTTTGCAAAATTGATGGGCAACTGAGAACGAGAACTGTCACTCTGACCTGCCTAGTGCCTCTGTAATCACAGCAATCCAAACGTGTTATTCGTTCTGGTAATTATACGGTAAACCCGCTTCGCCGATGTCAGTTGCAACAAAGCCCCATTTAACGAATAACTTTGGCGGTACCGATCATATGTTTGTGGTAGACAATGTTCTGAAGTTGTAACTAGATCTACGGCCCACGAGCGAGTAAACAGAACGACGGTAAACGATAATGAACAACAGAATACGGAGTATACAGCCAACCCATCCACCTGAAGCTACCGCATGAACATCGGGAAGAGATTGGCCTTCACACAGCTTCTCTATGTTGCTCAGCCCAAAGACAACATGGTCACAAGCCCGTTCGTGTTCATAGGGTTTAGGACTAGCAACAAACCAAGGTCAAAAGAATGGACCAGACAGTGCAGAGTAGGCGTGTTGTTAGGATGACAACCACAGTTGTCACGACGGCTGAGGATGGTCGTGAAGACCGGAGAAGTGCACAAAGATGGCGACGATGAAGGTCACTGACGAGTGTACATTGCTCGTCTTGCGACACAATCTTTTCGAGGAACTGGCGTACAAACGTGTGAAAACGAATCAGGTGGGCTAGATCGACATAATCATCATCACAGACAGAAATACATAAGTGTGAACCACTGACATTAATAGCCACATAACCATAAAGATGAAAAAGAGCAAACCTTGTAGAAGGACAGGGAAGAAAACATCAAGGGGACGGGGAGGTACCTCACTACCAAAAATAGCTACGTCCGTATTCAAACATTCGGCATCCAGGTCCCTACACCTTGCAAAGAAACCGCTGAGTGAGTGATGCATCATCAGTAGAACAGCTTCCTTACGGTTTTCACTGCCCTGTGTCACTAAGGTGCATCTACTTCACAAAAAACTAGGCCAAACAAAGACCACACTCACGCCGCTGAGCCCGATTAGTCACCAACTCACCTAGCGCCTCCAGCTACCGACTATGCGAGTCGCGCGGTGCCCAGCGCGGGAGACGATCCCGACCTATGGTGGCTAACTCCGGTGAATGACTGCATTTCTCTACACCAGGTCTTCATCTATCTGCCTCGTACCTGACGCTAGTCGGCCACAGTGTCGGAAAGAGCGTCTGGTGTGACAGACGACCGGCTGGCATACTTAACACTGACACGGTCGCCTGAGGCTAGTAGCATGAATCAGCTTAAAGTTTGCCAGTGTTCCCTGAAGCAAAAGCGACTTCGATTTCCTTACAATTTTCCACTAATCAAGTCTCGTGATAAGCCTTTAGACTACGTTTCAGTTTTCTACGGATAATGTCTGTTCACCCCATGTACCCCCATACTGTATGCTTCACGAATGGCCTGTGAGATTTAAGTCTCCGGATGGCAGCTTTCTAAGCTGGTCCAGTAATTTTTGTTTATCGATGGTGAAGCCAGTGTCTCAGCAGCCAGTCTTTGCTGTCAGTGGAGTCGTTGCCCACCAAAAGTAAGAACAAAACGACAACGTACTAGCGCATGATCTGAATCCAAGCACGTGCTGCAAAAAGAACGACAGTCTTGAATGGAACCCCACCACCTATAACTAACGGCTCTGTGGTCTATCTGAGACCAGGTCTGATTCGAAGAAGGTGAGCGCCAAGTAAAGCAATGACATGCACGATACCTAAAACTAGTACTGGCTAACAATGGCTTGTGCTCAGCGCACAACTACAACAATTGCCGCCGTTATCTTAGCGGTGTGAAGCTATCCCAAACGTGCCACCTAGACGAGATTCGGCCTTACCAAGTCGGTCGACCTGGGCATTCATATCCCTGTCCAGAATGACCATCAGAACCACTCATCGACCGAAGGAGGGCGGCCAGAACCGAGTAAAACGCCTCCTTAACGTTGACGTCACTATAGTCAGTGGGAGAGTAAGCAGAGACAATGAATAGATTTATCAGTCTTGCGTCCAGTGTTGGCCTCAACAGAACCTACCAAGCGGACAGCACAAAGTCCACCGTTAAGAAGAATCTAATCTACTGATGTGGCTGCGGCCGTCGTGCTAAGAACTACACCGACTCCAGCCTGACCGGTAACGACGGCCGTGGAGTCACCTGAATTGCATAACTAGTTTCGGGTAGGCAATGCGGGTGCTGTTAGTTCCATACGTTGACCACTATTCTGGATTCTAGTCTCTGAGACACAGCAGACCTCAAAATGAGAGTCTAACGTTCGTGCGAGAGCAGCCTATTGATTCATGTTTTAAAGTGCGAACGATGAAGGCTCCAACATTAATTCGCATTCTAGGTCTAAGCAAGAGACGAGGCAGGCCTAAAGCTGAGTGGCAAGAAATAGAGATTAACGGCTCAGTGTTACTACGATTAGCCATATCTGATGTGGTACCTCTGAAGTAATGCTGAAAGGTGGAGGTCGAGAGGGACCTGGGAAAAAATTTGAAAAAATAATGGGGAAGGGGTCAGCGATAGCATGTTTTCTCCTATCCACCCTGATGTATGAAGAAGATAGGACGAACTGGCTTATACTGCGAGGCAGCCGATGCAGTATGAAATTACCAGTGCTGTGATTATTAATGGTTGTATGTGGGCTGAGATACTGTCAGGACGCTCCGACCTGAACACGAGAACGATCAGGGTCCTCAACCAAATTCTTTGGCTCGAAAGCCTATACCGCAACGAGTCGGTGGCAGTATACCTGAACTGTTATATTTTTTGGGAAAAATATGCCAACCTCCTTCATCTCCCAACCTTATGCACCAGGATACTGTGGTTTGTCAGACCTTTACCTGTTGGCCTGCCTGCTATGGGTGACTCTGTTGGTGTGGTCAGTACACCGTCCAACTTAGCCCCATTGGTCATCGAGATGCGCAAAGTATCACACTGCGTCAAGGTCCAGTTTCGTCGTGACAGTTTTATCTTGCCCTCCCACAGGATACTGTATTTAGCGACTTCCAGTTTTCTGATAGATGCATCACCACATGCATTCAACAGTAAGGAAAGACGCGCTGCAATTATACTTCAAAACGAACATCAGGAAGTCCTCCGGTTGGAAGCGAATGTAGCAAAAAGGCACTGCTGTGATAAATTTGATGACTGAGCTGATCATTCTCACAATAGTCACACTGAGAAGGCTACACTACTTCCTGTTTGAATCACTGTGAGGCAAACAGATTAAATTTCCTTATTCGTGAACATATCTAGCGTCTTCTTTATAGTTTATTGCTGGTAAGGAACCATCTCTCATAAACTTCATAGTGCATATGCGTACGTAGTTAGGTTGATCTGGGTGACCCTTGTAGATAACGAAGGGGGCAAAATGGTTTGATTTTGTGCGTTTCGCACTTTCAGGGTCTATGTGTCATAATGATGACAGTACACCCGGTTCGGCGACTGGATAATTGCGTGTAAATATAAGCTGTATTCTGTGGCGCAACCTATGGTACGTCCAAACAGTTGCGAAGCACTTCAGTTTGTTTTGATTATCTTGACCCACTAGCCTCACATCACCGATTCGTGGAATAAGGCCTGACGTGTCAGCTTGGCGTGCCAACGAATGGACATATGTGAACTGGCCAGATCTGCAGTTTAGTTAGCCATATAGAATCCGGCTACCTCCTCCCAATTTACTTTGTCGATTGACAGTACGAACCATGTGTCTGGTGAAAGTAAACAGAATGGAAATGTGATGTCCGCCTCTGTTTTTAGTAGTTTACCTGTGTGTAAGTGTGAATGAAAGTTATTCGGTAAAACTAGTCGTATGTGTGTCAGTTTTGTGGCATCGTATCAAATGTCGGTATGGGTCAACAGGAATGACTGTTAGGAGGAGTCATACATTGGTTAACACTACACCTGTGTAGAAGTTGGTGTCTCTAGCGCAACAAATGTAATCAATTTATATCAGCCCACATGATCATCACAATGGCAGATTAAAACGAGTAGCATTAGTGCTGTGGACTAAGAATTCGAGTGGTGCAGATATTTTCTGTTCGCTGATTTAAAACGGGCGGCTTATGCCTCACCGACATAACTGCCTTGCACACGCTGCCTTTCTTCCTGGGAAATTGAGCGTCAATGAAAACTTCGTACATGAGACAAGCCATTTCTTGATTGGCTGTTTTCCAAAAGTTACTTTTCTTGTTTTCCCCATTTATTTCGAACACACAATGCGGCTGCCCGTCTGTCTACCCGCTAGTGGTACCGTACTTCATCTTCACCATACCAGAATCAACTTATGGTTTCCATTTTGCTCGTCTTGATATATATACATATATATATATGTATGCATAAATGTAAAAAACGGTGCTTTTTTTCCAAGATATATGACGTATCAGTACGTTCGATATGGAAACATGGTCCATTCAACCAGCCCATAAAAGTCACAAATCCCACAATTCTTATCGGATAATTCGTAAAATGAGCTCAATGCTAGTTACAACTTCACTGCTGGACGAAAAGCTGGCTTGATCGTGATATGACACGATCATACCCCACGTTCTTGGGTCGCATCACCTTTGTATTGGCACACTCACCTCTCTGGAACGACTGCTTAGGTGTTCCGTATTCAACGGTTCACTGGCTTTCACGTTAACATAAACGCCTCTGGAGGTTTCTATGGGCTGGACGCGATACCCGCTTAGGAGAAAAAGAACAAAGTAAGCACTATCAGTTTGTCCGAAGAAGCAATACTTTCTACATTCACAATATTGCTGGTAAATAGAATATGGTTACTGAGTGTCTGAATATGATAACCCAACCGTGCGTAATGGGGTATTGGTGACAAAGTGATCAATACGACCGCTTCATGAAATGTGGTCACATTTCAAATCCTGACCGTGGCAGGGATATGCGCAAGTGATGATATCTGAAAGCGGCGAATTTCGAGTAGTGTGCCCCTTTCTGGATGGGATTGATTGAACTGTCTTGGTGACCTGGGGATAGGTGAGAAACGCTGGCGTCATAAGTATGTCATTTGCGGAGATTAAATTAAGCGAATGACAGTGGGTTAAGCTGTGTACGAAAAGTATTCTCATTATGGTTAGGATAGAGTCACACTGATACAATCATACTGTTAGTTATGTCGTTGACTGCAACTCCAGTGAAATCAGAGCAGTGTTCTGTGGTTAGTTTGAATAAGGGCCTAGCTATATGACTTACTTACTCCTTTGCGCAAAAGCCGGCAAATGCTTTATTTGGTTTCTGTTTGAGATGCAGTCACATATGTGTAGTGGAAGTGAGGTCAGATGACTAAGAAATGTCATCTAGTCCCCCCATAAAGCGGAAATCGTGACTGGGGTCGCTGCGATCATGGATTAATCTGCTGTGGATATTAGTAGTCAAAGGTAAAATACTTGTATAATTCAGCTTAAGATCAACCACCAGTTGTGCTATTCATACTAGTTATGCTCCTTATTTGTATAGAACCATTACCATCTTGCACAACGAAGAGAGTGGTAGTGTGAATAAATCACTGTGCTACCGCGTTCCGTGCACATATTAGAACAATGCTTCTCCTAGAATAGGATGTTATTGTCTTCGGTCTTCACGATACGATGCAATCAAGTCATACAAGTCAATCACCTTCGTCAAACAAATCGCTTAGCTGGAATGCTTGCTCTATGCAATACACTTCATAGTATGTCAGGTTTGAATGAATGAAAACAGATTAAGTGACAAACTTTTTGGTGGATTATTTACATAAATTGTTTTACTGCTGTTGGCTTGTTTCGATTTATCGAAGTTGCCTTCTTACGGCCGACTGTTTTCAAGTAGACGTATGTGTGTACTGGGCACCCCCGACGTTGCGGTAATCCAGTTGTGCTGTGCCAGCGCCGGCATTTCAATCACGTAGTAAACATTTGCACAGTTTGAAATGCACATGTTACGCCATGTTATGCCAGCTCTCACAGTGCGTAACGTGCATGCTTGCTGATTGCAACATCTCGTGCAGGCTCACTGATAACAACAGTTTGTACGCAATCAGCCAGCCGTTAAGAGCACAAGTGCTCATTGTCAAATCGGGGGTGGTTGGACGGACCTTGTACTGATAAGTGTTAATCATCTCTTACAAATATGACCAAGGCTGTTTGTCAAGTCAATCTCATTCCCTTCGTGGGGTGTCTATGCGTACCACTATCGTGGAGTATGTACGAAACTCTCAGATGCATCCGTTTACAGAATAATCACCTCTGATGAAAAAAATCGAAAGTCGTGGTTGCAGGTTGCCCTGTGAGCGTCTCTGTGGTCAACCAATAAAAGGAACGACTATACTCGTACAATTTTATCCCATTAGACCTTGATAGATGCAGTACGATAACTTCCACTGATCACGTTACCATTCGGGTATGTGCGCTGATACTTTTTAGGATGCCAGAATTCTCGCCCCCCAGTTGGAACCTGATGCCCCGGATGTTTACTGACGCTGTGGTGATTGGGTTCACGAGCACGTTTTTGACGATCTCGTTGGTCAAAATGTTCTCCCTCAAGAACAGACAGATTATCAACTATAATCATGTGAGTTTATTCGCTGAAGATCATCCGTGCTTACGTTTTTCGATTAACACTTAGAAATTCGAGAAGGGTTATGTTTCATTCCCTGGGCTTAATTTTGGCAATCAGTCGGCATTTACTCTATGGATTGAATAATATGCTCACGCCGAAAATAACACAATGTTGTTTTGAAAAAACCTTTTTTGTTTGAATTCAACAAAAAGCTGATAATTAGGACAGACTAACCGTAAAAAATATCAGTCGGTGTTTGGTAATTGCATTTTAAAGAATATAATTATGTGGAACCAGTAATTCGGATTTCCTGATCAGGCGTTCATTTGAACGCACCTGAAAACATCATCGAAAAGTGAACGTATGAAAAATAGCCTCCAGTATATTTGTAGAGAATGCTGTTTATTTGATCCTATCATCCAGTCCTATATGCAGATCAAGTCAACCAGCTCATTTTGTCCGGTTTAAAAATCGAGAGCTACGAGGTATCGAATGGCAACCACATCTATAGCAATCGAAACTTGGTCACACAACGTGCTCTCGTGCGTCCGAAAAAGGGCTGCACAGGCTCTGTAACTACCATAGCCTACCACTCACCGGCTAGACACCCACGGTTTCATTCTCGTCGCAAATACCAAGTATTTGTATTCAAGACTGAGTTCTCTTCGCAACGATGGCCTGTTTGATTTCATAATCAGGAGCACCAACTGCTTTCATTCGCCTTACCCCAGCAACAATGTTCTATATAAACGAATTTGAAAGATACTTCATGGTGACGTAACTGAGCCTGGATTGGATTCGACTCATCTTTAGGATCTGTACACCTGAGAGTCGTTTGTTCTGCCAATTGAGCCACCGAGCTTAATGATGAATTGGTAAAAGTGAATTCTTATGAACACTATTTTTAAAAAATTGTGTGCATTCAATAGGGTGGCATTAAACACATTGTGTTATTGTAAATAATTCGATACATGTCGCCTGTACAGAAAATCCCATCAATTTTGTTTTAGGAATTGACTGCGCTTGGAGTGATCACAGTTGGAGCCTCGTTGCTCTCTAGCTTTGCTCCATCGGGAAGCGTATCTCGCAGTATGGTTTGCGAAGGAGCAGGAGCCAAGACACCGGTGAGAGATGCATTGCACGAGTAAACTGTATTTCTCCCTGGCTCATTAGGTGCTCAAAAATTTTCAATTTGATAGTAAGCAAAATGCTCTGGACAAGACAAAGAAACAGTGAACACTAACTACCGATCCTTCTTATAAATTAACCACAAAGATTTCGTTAGCCTTAATGTTATTTAAGTCGGCCGATTGTTGAGCTTGTGGTTGTTTTGTCACCATGATTGTAGCATGTCGTAGAAAAGTGATGGTGTTTTTGTGCAGAAACCGCAGGGCGAACAAGCAACTTGGAGAACGATCCCTGATAACACATCCCATTTGGCTCTCCAAGGGACCCCGGGGGGCTTTCGGGGGCTGGCAATGGGCAAAGATGGGGTGTGACACAATCATCCTCTAGGGGACCCATGGGAGCGAAATTGGGGCTGGTCTCCAAAATGTTTTGTTGCAAAAAGCCCGCCTACGCACCTAATTCCGCCCTCCTCTTAACTATTCCACATTATTCTTTCAGTTCGTCTCTATTTATTACTCTACCCCGTCTACATCGTTTCCCAGTCTGCTTGAAAATCCGTCAATGCAGTAATAGAAGCAACACTGCACGAATAGATGTGAATGCATACACATTACTGATGAGTAGTCGTGTCATCATAAATTTACAACACGGTTGTTCGGACCAGTGCATTGGTGTTTCCGCACACACCTTGTTGACGGTGCAACTCAGGTCCTCGCTCACTAATCTCCAGTGTCTACATAGATTGTGTGTATCTTCGAGGAGTATTTGCAGGGTAACCGACGGGATATCGTCATTGAAGACTTCAGTGAAACGGGGTAACAGTACCGCTGTTCATATGGATAAAACACATACGTGAAGAGTTGAATGTATTGCGCAACAAGTGATAACTAATCTTCGGAAATCAACTTATGGTTGATGTACCCCGCCAGATATAACACAGTTGAAATATGAATGCAATTTACAAACGGAAGCACACAATTATAAACAATCCGTCCCACCTGATTAAGAACCTGTATTTTAGATACAGATATTCCAGTGGCCTGAAACGTGAGAAGAAAAAAATGTGACGACCGCTAACATAACTATCCACATTATTCTGTACATGTATCAATCGCTGGTAATTGCTGTCGCCTACTGCCAAGATCCCGATTCTATGGCAGAAATGGGTACACAGCATACAAAGGTGAAAGCAGTTCTTTAAATATACGTATACATACGAACAAAACGTAAACATACACACATGTATACATGTCTCACTGACATATCTATATAACCAAAAAACAGTCAACTAGCATCAGTTTTCAGTATGAGCTTTCGTTCACCCTCACGGTATTGCACGTTATGGAACCACGATCTATTCCTTCATTCTACCTCCTTCTTCAAAGGCTGCTCCAAAGTATACGAAACATTTCTCTAACGAGACAATAGCATCTGGAAATGAACCGGTGAAGTAATGGTGAATATTACCACAGGTCTGATTAGTAGCTGAAATCCATGTAGCTTCACTACTAGATGCTCGCGTGTTAGAACATGCTGCAACGGATACAGCTGAGGCACGTGCCATTTGCCTTGATGAGCTGTAATTGTTTACGCAACACGTGTTGAAGCCAGATCCTTCAGAATTGCTTCCGGTGGAGTTCGTACCACACATCCAGGAGCGGAGGATGACCTGTCATGCGCACTCCCCGTTGTGTGAACCTGATAGCATCCATCTTGTTCCTCTTCGGATTGGGTCACTTGAACAGCAACTCTAATGTTAATGTTAGAGAAAGCTTCCAACAAACCTTTTCCTTGTTGGTCAGTGGGTACCGAAGTGTCAGTCTGTCAGTTGCGCCCGTCTGTGCACCGCCAGATTCTTTTAGCAACATTTGCTTAAACTTGAAGGCCTTCGTGTAGGAATCTCAAATGCATTAAGATGTAGTACATATTACTGTAACCTGTCTGTAGCATCACGTTGGCTCCCTGAATGTTAGTAACGAGTGGTATAGGCACGATGTTAAGCAACGTACCTCTATAAACGCATCTGTCTCGAACTGTCAACCATTCGACCTACTTTTCCGCAACCATCCAGTCACTGCGAGCGGTAACGATGGAGTCGTCTGATTTGAACTGCAATATGGGGTATATCTGTAAAAGAAAGCAGAATAACAATGAGTTGTTCATACTGCTCCGTTTACACGCACCCATTAAGTACAAGAAGTCTAAGAGAACGAATTTGATAACCTTTCCCTATCTGTTGAAAGCCTGCAAAATAAGTACCGAACCGTTCATTTCTGTGAGGAATACATAAACACTTACTAATGATACGATGATTTGGTTCCGTATGGCTGATGGGAGAAGCAGTGGTAACCAGAAGAATAGGCAGATGGTCGGAATTGAGGTGATGATTGAAAAACGGAGACACTCTATTAAATAGTTTGTATGAAACCGAATTCACCTGAAACCTTACAAGCTGTACCGGCGTGACATAAATGATAGCATGATTATTGGGTGGTCGAGTGGAATACAGGGCTTTACGGACTCTTCGGCTACCTAATGCCTCACCAGCATCATCCCCGGAGACACCGTCATATATGTTCAGTTCGCAGTTTGATACAATCAGTCGGTGGGATGTCTGCTCTAAGGGTTTGTGTCTACCACGAACGCATGTCTTCAAGAAGTGTAAAAATTACTCAAAAGGAAAACAAGGAGAGTTGTCAAGTTGTCCATGATACAACGCGTTGTATACCAAATGAAATGAGCTGTGCACAATGTAAACGATCTCGTATCGACCATGAATGACAACAAATTATCTAATGAAAATACTCAGCAAACGTTTAACAAAAGAAGCGTAGTTAAGTATCGGTAAAGAGTGACATAGAATGTATATACAAACAAAGGGTCCCATAAAGTGGTCATATTTATCCGAATCCAGTAACCCATGCAGTACTACGGGACCAAGGTGGAGGAACAATTGTCTGAACTCCGTCGCTTCCCGGTATTCAATCTCAGTTATCGGGCGGCACAGCCCTTGAAAATCAACTGGTGTGCACGCATGTGCTTTCTTTATGCGATCATATATCGCACAAATTGGGATAGAACTAAGGCGATGCCCAGCATCACGGGAGGAACATGTCGAAAGGCCAATCAAACACTTGATTACACTTAAATAAACCAGATGTATCATGCGGAAAGCTCCGACTCGTATCCAGGAAACCATCAGTATCATGGTGCATGTCACTCTGAGTACGGAAACGTCCCTCTGTTCTCTTTGGGTAATCACACTCAGAGAAGGTGAGTCTGCATGCCATCAATACACAACGGTGACTTCAGTGGTCAAAACTGAAATAACCAGCATGTCCTTTACAGTGCGTAACGAAGCAACGTGCCGGACTATCATAGATAACGCTCGGAAGAACCACAAGGACGCTTGTACTGCTCCCGTGAATGGCCAACCCTTCGCGGCAAAGAACATCCCTTTCATCAGCGCACTGCTGCGTGTATGCTTGAACACCCGACGGCTTCACTGGTCCTCTCTAAACACCAACCACGAATGGCGCTGACACAAAAAGCTTGATAAACCTGCAGAGGATTGGCTACAACTGTATGAGAGGCACTGTACCTTCACATGCCGTCAATATTCAACTGCACTGGCAGTTTCTTGTAGATAGTTTGGAGGGCCGACAGATAAACCGTGGATCAAAACAAAGAGTACATGTACTCCATCACTTATTTCCACTTTATTACAAGATCTCAGAGTGCCGATCTGTGTTCTGGTGTCTTCCTGAAAATTAGGATACACATTTCCCATGGATTTGAGTAACATTTGCTGGTCTTCCAATGATATCTTTCCTTGCAGGAACCAGGCAGCAATGCTCTACAAAATTGTACGTCCACGGGGGTTACAAGGGAAACCTTGAAACAAAGCTTCCCCCATTACCTTCAAGTAGTTCGTTTTCCGTTACTGCCTAAAGTAGCTCGGTGGAGCACAAAGCGAATGCATTCGCAGTGTTTGATTCCATCACTTCCAGCAATGGTTCTCCATGAATATCTAGTCTGCATTTTAGAATAGAAGTAGATTAGACTACAGAAATCATGAATCAAGGCGGAATGTAGAGCTTTCGGTTCAGCCAAATATGGACAACCTTTTCAATGATCCAACCTTGACGCTTGTCTACACCCGAAGCACTTATTCAGTTGCATGAACCTCTTCCACTTTTGATAACTAGTTGACACTGAATGACGATCTTTCTTTTTCTGTTGAACACAGTTAGTAGTGCGTAATGACCCGATGACACCCACCTACCGGCATTTGAAGTCAAACGACACTGGGCATGAGCACTTGTGAAAAACTGATGCATTAAAACAAAACGGGAAAATCAAACATGTTAATATGTAGGCACCAACATATACAAATGGAGTAGAGTAATTGCAGGAAGTTTGCAGTGTTCAAGAATGTGGTGTACCTATCGTCAAAAACCCGCTTCTATATAATGCTCCATTTTGCCCCACTTAAAATGGGGCCGTGTGCTGCTTGGGATCTGTCCTAAACACCACGAACTGCAATTTGTCTCAGTCAAGACTAAATGATGGGACGCTTACATTATCCTGCTGCGAGTTCGCTACTTTATGATGGTTATCGAAGGTGATCGGAAGTTACTGTCGACGTGTGACTTAACTTGATCGTAAAATGTCTATGGAGTGCCAATCACATATCCTTTCCAGTTATCGCATTGAACGACTGTTACTTTGCAGATCGGTTAGTATTAATCCACAAAGCAAGTTATTGAGACAAACTTCACTGATTTCTGATGCTATGGACTCGGACAGCTCATCGAAGTAGCAGACGCCTATTCGGATAACATAAGGGAAGTCCGGCTGTGGTTACACTGGTGTGTTGGGACCATCTGCTAGCCCGACACGATTAGAAGGCCTGTTTTTGGATTAACCCTCTGTGTAAGACCTTCAATTGGAAATAATTTAGACTAGGTTTGGAATTTTTATCCGTGTCCATAATTATAAAACCATTCGCATCGGGCCTTTTTGGAGGGACATTCTTAATGGCACACTTAACGTACATTCTGCTTGAAATGCGGTATGCAGGCCGATGTGTGTTAGATATTCTGGATTTTCGCGAAAGTTGATAGATTGAATAGTGGTTTTCTTTGGTCAAGGTCATTTGGACCGATTATGTATGGACGCGATTACTTACAGACCGCAGACCTTGCCTACCATATCAAGTTCGAGTTGGCTAAACGATAGTAACTGTCCCTTATCCACTTTAACCAAGCGTACCTTATCATACATGTTTTTCGTGAAACTTTTATGAAGCGAACTACGAACAGGGTACCGTTCTCGCTTGTGTCCACCTCATCTATCCCTTGCATCGTTTTCTTTCAGCTTAACGGAATAGCCAGTTCCATATTGGTTGTATTCGTACTGCTTTTCCTCGGCCCCTACTTTTCCGTCACGCCAACAGTGAGTAAGCGTTTTTATGACGCGTTAACATAGTGCTCAGTAGCAACCGCTTCTCTCATCTCATTTGGAGTTCGTTTCTAGTTCACTGTTTCGTTTGTTCATACACCCTCTACGTGCACATTTGGGCAGGTGTGCTCATGAGCCTCATATCTGGAGCATTATGCTGTTCTGTTATATGTCTGCATTTTTGGACCAGTGAGAATTATTTTTCAAAGAGTACAACGGTTTTGGGAGAATTGAATAGAATGTATCTATTGAGTTAAAATTAGCTCCATCGGACTCTTATTTGGAAACCTTTAAGAGGGCTGAAGTTCGCTTAACTCAAGAAAAACATTCCACCTCAAGGCTTTTGGGTTGTGAGCACTCTTTAGGTCGGACTACCGATCCTTCCGAGTTCTAACCAATGTGAAAAAGAAGCTGGAGTTTGCTACCGATACATATATATATATATGTATGTATACATGCATATGATAACAACCCAACTGTGTTTTCGTTGAACACTATACGTGCATATACGGATCACCGTAATACTTAGAACTGGGGACTGCAAACAGCCCTAAGAATATAACTTGAATTCAAACTATATATTCAACGAATAAGGGGAGTACCTTGGACCGGCTTATGCTATCAGTTGTTGTTCATGGGACAAGAACACAGATTGATAGATGTACATAAATATTACAATAATTAGTCCTATATATTCTAATGTTTTACGTTCGTGACTGAAGAGAGTAAACGAAATGTTAACATCTCGCGATGTATGTCTTCTATCGCTATTGGTGGACTGGATCAAGGGAACTCAGTGTTTTAAATAATTAGTCTGCCAGTCTTCGCTCTGTCCTTCGGTGCCATTGGCAGTTGCCAGTAACCGGAACGCAAATCAATGAGGGATAGTACTCTAGCTCCGTGTAGGTGCGCAAATATCTCCTCCATCTGCGGCATCGGGAAAGCATCTTTGATTGTCACTCGGTTCAGCTCTCTGAAGTCGACACAGAATCGATAGGTTCTATCCGCCTTCCTCGTCAACACGACCGGTGACGAAAATGGGCTGCTTGTCCTTTGAATGATTCCTTTTTCCAGCATCTCCCTCAACTGCCTTTCCACCTATGGAATCAACTTGAATGGAATTCTCCGGTACACCGGTCTGCACTCCTCACCTGGCTGCAAGTCTATCGTGTGTTCCATCCATCCACAAAATCCGTATTGGTCATCCGCGTTAGTAAACAAGTGTGCAAACTCACTAACACACTGCTTGATGGCTTGGATCGGACTTTCTGGCAGAGACATCATCGAGACGCCGCCCATTCGGCACTGATCCTTGATATCTACACGATGTAACCTCACGACATCGCCATCAACACGCAACTCGTTTCTCTCCAGGTCCACGCTGGTTTTCAATCAACGTAACCGATCGGCGCCTATTATCGTCTCTTTCAGATTATCAATCACTAACGTTGCGTGGCGTAGCCTGATACTGCCTATCTGGATCTCAACATTCTGTGTCCCCAGTACCTTTAACGCCGTCCCCCCGACCATAACTACACGCCAGTTACCGGATTCAGTGAGCAATCCTCGCACTCTGCCTGTAATCAAAGCACCCGCTCCTGTATCTACTATCGCACTCTTGTTTTCCCTCGATCAGGACATTTACGCGTGGAACGCCCCCTTGGCAACCCGTTACTACCGAACAACAAGGACAAAAGCGTCTGTTAGGGCACTGGCGGGCAAAGTGTCCCACCCCATCACAAACAAAACAATGATTACGACGCGGTTGTTCACGTGGTCGTCTCACTTGTCCTTCTCTTGGTTCCGCATTCGTCATTAAACCTTTCACAGCCTTTGACNCCACCCAATGTTGGCCTTGACCGTAGTTCAACATCGTGTCGAGATGTTCCTCTAAATGTTGGGAAAACCATGCCTCCGATCTGGCCGTCTGTCGTATTTCGCCTGCCCTGCCTCGCCCGTTGGTCCGATCCAGTCGAGCAATGACTCATCGGGTCGCGCACGTTATTATTGATCCGATCGCGGCAGGCTTTTGAACGTACCTCTCTCCACGTTGAGGTATTCGACCGAGCGTTCGAAAACTCGCACCTCCGAGCCGACAATCCCCCACAACATGACGTTTTCATCCAGTAGCCTCAATACCGGTTTTATAATTTCGTTACGTTTACCATCTAACCAGGTAATATAGACACCTCCAGGAATATGGCAGACGGTCATTACTGAAGTGGCTCACTTGCTGTCTATCAAGTAGCCATCTATCTTTATGTTGTAACTTTCAACGGCATACTCTTCGTCTAATGTTACACCAAACATCTCTGAACTTTCGTAGAACAGTTAAACGCGAAGTGAAATGACATTCTGTTGTACGACACATCCAGATTCCCAATTTTGACGACAACAGTATGACGAACGAGTGGTCACTTTGACAGCGCAATTCGAACTGTCAGGTGAATTGAAAAGTTGGTGATGCACAACAGACGGGAGATCAATGCTCTGATTTGCCAAGTGTTGTGGAACTCAGGATTCTGCACTCAATATTCTATTGCTACCGGAGGAGCATTAGAAGAAAAGCAGATGAAAACGTGGCAACAAGTGAAGGATCGACACAGAAATGCGAAAGTTGGTTAACCCGACATCTCAATACTGAGCAGCGCATTTTATGAGCAGTTGTCTTCGGAACAACAAAATGTGGTTGAAACGCTCATTATTTGAATCAGATCAGCTAGAAGCAAGAAGTTACTTTATCCATGTCGAAATTAAATAAACAGCATGTTCGTGACCAAATTTTCAACAGACAGTATTAAAAAATTTGTTGGTTTTCTTATGCAGTCAATAATTTTAAAAAAATGTCTAGAATAGCTGGTAAACATGGTAAGTAGGAGGCGACGAGAAAACGGCCACCAGCATGCACCGATTTGAAACGGACCGGAGACAGGTATATACATTTCGAAAAGTCAGACTGAAGGTGATTGGGATCAGACGAAATTTTGAATTAAAACAAGGTACATGATTTAATATGTGGGAACACAATAATTTCAGTAAGAATGGAACGGGAAATACCGTTTCCGTTAGAAAAAGGCCTCATGGATCTAAACGGAAATTCAACCCCATTGATCAAAAGTGCAGTGCAAATGAAGGGAAGTGCGCATGCTTCCATAGAACAGGGCATAATGTTGTACGGGATTGAAACTAACTTTCAGTGTAAACCATGAAACGTGAGTCACATTGTCACCACAAAGGCACCACACCAATTTGAAATCCACTTTCTCACCTAGATGTTGGTGCGCTGGAAAAGAGCAGTTTTCATTTTGTATTTGGAGTTGGCCTACAAGTAGTTATCGGTAGGCTGTTGGTCTATAGCGGGATATTAAATTGCGAATAAATCTGGATTCATTGAGTAGTACGAAACGTACGTTAGAGTAAGTGTCTGGTTTGGTCAATCTAGTTGGCAATGTCAAGGGAAAGGTATATTTCCAAACGTGGAACGTTGAGTACGTCGTTATCTGTAAATATGAGGCTTTGGGAATGAACATTTTTCTGAGGTAAACTGAGAAGAAATATGTAGAAAAAGTTCAATATTATAACCGTAGACAAAAATACATCACTGGTTTACGTTGATGCTTAACTCTCACACAACCATAAAGAATGGGAAAAGCAAACCCTGTTTAGGGTGAGAGAACAAAAATAGAGGGGGAAAAGAATGGACCTAACTCCTAAAAACGGCTTCGTCCATATTCACTCATTCAACATCAAGGTGCCTACGCCTGGCAAACAAGCAACCGACTTGTAGGTGAAAGTAAGGTGTTATTGGCGAGAGTTGCACTCTAGAGTACACCAGAATATGTGAGGTGTGGAACACACGCTTGTCCAACTAAGTGAGTAAAACTGGAAATTATTGGAAAAACAATTTCCGAAGAACACTGAGAGATGATGGAAAACCATAATCATTGGGAAGAGCAGTTAGCATCTTGTTAAAACTACCGTGTAACCCCAAAATGTGAAACAGACTGCTTCCGACTTATTATCCAGTGACTACGAAATTAAATTAACCAGTCAGGACATACGTTAACCGTGTAGTTACTCCGCAGCATTGAACGCTCAAGGAGAATCTCAGAGAACCTGTGTCTACAGTCGGTCAAGTTTGCATATGCCACTCTTTGGCATCTATGTGACAATACGATGTCTACGGCGGTTAGAAAGTATATCTCTGTGTGATATACAATGTGAACGTACTCGTAAAGTTTAGGTCAGTGGGAGTAACTGGTGCCAGTCCATCCGACCCTCCTGTTTTAACAGCATTTATTTACATCCTTTCTTTAGGTGCGGCTGTACTTTCAGCACGGCGAGAAATGCCAGTTGATCAAAGCAGTTAACACAGAGAAAGTGGAAGACGTTCAGCGAATTTCCATAATTACAGCTCAACGTGTCAACATTGCAAAAAGATTTTTGCAACTAACTGCTTTATTACTTTCCAGATTTTGCAGCTGCATCTGTGACCAAACACTGTCTGAAGGTGCATACCAATGGGCGATGTTGTGTGATTCGGGAAAACTCAAGGTTTTCGTCAGTCCACTATCTTGGTTTGTTCGTTTTCGGTTGTCTGTGGTGTTACTTTACGGACACACTCAAAGGTAAATTATATGGGCAGTGGTTGAGGGAATGCACAAATCAGGAAATGTAGAACCTGTATCCGGACTCTTGCAGGTAGTAGCATTACTCTTAAATGCTTGTGTGGATGTGCCGTTACTCTACGTGGGCGTGACCAATGAGCACGGAACATGAGTTTTCGTACGAACCTGGGATACACAGGAGGGAATGACACACATACAGAACCTGTCAGTTCAAAATTACACAGTGTGCTGTGTAATTAGACACTCAATGGTGGAATGGTTTATTCAGCCCATAGTGGTCTTGACCACCACTGACTAATAGCCGTGTGAAAAGTTCTGCTGCCAGTTCAATGTTCTGTTGGGATCGTGGATGTTTGACCTTAATTGGAAATAACAACAAAACAACAGAATACTTCAATTATTCCACAAATGATCGGATATTTCGATGTAGTGGTCAAACTATCCATTCAGTAGCAGCGTATCCGATGGAGCATGAGGTTGTAATGTGATAGGAAAAAGCAAAACGAAAACTGGCAGTGTGAGACTGAATGCTGACCAACCACCTTTTTACATATGCGATGGTTTCATGTGCTGTTACATAAATAAAGCGAGAGGCGGGAATGACTTGGAGCTCAGTGTACACGAATTCGTGGGAACAGAAGTTGAGAAGATTGTCGGGTGCTACTTTGGGCTGCATATGTTGAAAACACGTAATGGACGAGTCGGGGAGAACGCAATAGGCAGTATTATTACCTGTGTGGAAGGGCTCGGGAACAACATGGTCAACGAGTAAGGTAAAAGCGAGTCCATCTGGAGTAAAACGTTGATTAAATGAGCAGTGAAAATCAATAATATCTTTTGTTAAAGATTCTGAGACCATTACCGGGGGTAACAAAAACAGTGAAGTAATATGCAACCCGTGAAGGACGAGGGAGAGGATTTAATAGTTTCAATGGGCAAAGAATAGTGTGTCTGATGTACATAATTAACAAAAAAGTGGTAAGCATGTCTGCCTGCAAAAGACCTAGCGGTTAACGATGCTGTTCATAGATTTTTAACTTTGGGGGAATAGCTGATAAGAAATAATTTTTTGGTATACCGTTGTGCTTTAAAAACGTATTTTAAACTTAGAATATGAATAGTGCTTAACAGTCTTCCTGATAATTTTTAGTGTATTCTCTCGGCTATCATCGCGGTGGCTTTGAAAAACATCTTATCTCACTTGTGTCATATTCCGAACATGTGGCGCACATACAAACGCGACTTTGTGAGTTTCCAACTCTTGCATATGACTTGTGTATCGTTGCTCAGTAACTTATGGCGTTTTATAACGTTCGTATATTCTCCATGTAACACGGTAATTACCATAATAGTGCCGATCTCCGTTTTCCTGCACCATCCGTAGTAACAGCTGTCGCTTCAGTGGATGAAGTTGTACCTTATTCTAAGGTGACCACGAGTCTGAACCTGTGACTATATCCACAGTCGAAAGGTATGCTCATTTAAATGAACTCAATGAAAGGCGGGGAACTCAGGCAACACAACTTACAAAATCACAAAACCAAAACATCTAGTACTTTAAAAATCACACAGTAAACTTCTCTACGCCCCAGGTGTTGACCGTGTCCCGAGTGAACTATATCGCTACACCAACGTTCCCGCAGTGCGTGAGTGTAACTTCTGGTTGACCTCGAGATTTTTTGACCCTATGCAGACTCAGTTTGACCCAAACAGAATAATCATGTTTAGTACAGAATGTACTACCTTGCAGAGTAAGAAAGCCCAGTACACGACTATCGTCATTTTAACGCAGATACAAGTTTTCCAGGTTTGGCAAGAACATGCTTTTCCCATGGAGGTATTGACCAAGATATTCGCTTGATTTTCGTTTTCTGTCGACGTTTTTCACGGCATATATTGACAGCATACTAATTTGGATAATTTTGACGTGGTATGACGAGGTGGCCGTTTCAATGATATCTCAACATGTCTGGGGTTCGGCAATTCCAAAAACCATAATGTGCCTTTTTTGAAGGTTTTTCACATAGACCACTTTTCCGGGATGATGGATTTTCATCTTGTAACCCAGCGTTACTTTTGTGTCAACTTAATAGATTTCAAAATGAACACGTAGGATATGCCCTAGTGCATCGACTTGTTAGAACTTTTCAGCAGAGAATGTGAAAGTACATCTAAACAGACAAACGATTTGGTACTAAAAACCGTGGCGAACAATCATCGTCAATTTCCAGAAAGCAGAAAAAAATCAAAGGTAACAATAAACAGAAAGGACAAAACAACTGGAAATGAATCAATACTTTGACGAACTTCCCAGCATAGATTAATCGAACGGTCGACTAACAGTCCGAAATAACTAATTGGTTCAAAGTTGGGAACACAGAGGGCAAAAGTGTTAGTAATAAGGCCGACAGATAAAGAATTAAAAAAGAAGAGTTTAGCAACAAATAGGAAATTATACTTATAAGTTAATCAAATCGCCGCTCATCCCAGTGTAAAACACCTTTCAAGGGGATGGATGTGCTCCTTTTGGATAGTGGAATTCTAATCCCACGAGCCATCAAAAAATATATATATACTCACAACTTATATTGGACCAGCCGAAAGGCTGGTTTGAATGTGAAGATTGCGATCAAGCGTGGGTGTTGTTCAGCCTAAAACAATCTGATTCCCCGAGCACATCACCAAATATTCTTAGTGGCTGGGGGTGGCGTACACCACTACAGTATGATCACTCTTACAGTGTGTAACGATTAAGCAGGTAACACACTGATGATGGGACACACGACGAGGTAACCCGTGATAAAACCTGCTTGTCTTCCGCAACGGAGAACAAAACAAACAACAAACAAATCAACGTTGAATCATCTGGTTTCGGTCATCGTGCAACACTAAGGTCATGCGTGCGCTGGGACACATTTGGTCTGCTTAGGTCCAGAAAAGAACCGTGTAAGAACGGAAACTTCTGAAGTCTTTCATTCACGGCCTGTAAGTTTTATGTGAAAGGACTTTGCGTATGTAGTACCATGTCACATTATTGTCTGAAAGAAACTCTACTCCGGGACGTTTAGAATCTACTAATGCTGTTTCCAGAATTCCGTCCATTAAACCATTGAATAGGAGGGGGAGATCGGACGCCCTTTTCATTTGGGGTTGAAAACGCTCACGATGGCTTCCCATAAATGCGCACTCTGCAATCAGGAGAGTTACACAACGAATTCGTTAAATTGACATGTTTGCTGAAAGTTCTTCACGACTAAGACAATCTCAGAACGTGTCGGGTCAGCGAGCTGAAAGCTTCCTTAAGTCAGAAATATCACAAACATCGGCTAACAGAATGAATCTTAATGTTCTGGTGTCTTTTGTAAAACGGTGGGCTGACAGATACATCCACTACCATACCCAAAACCTGCCCCATCATGCAACATCTGGTTCTTCATCTGTTTAGAAAGCCGTCGTACTATGAGACTTGTGAGCAGCTCGCATGCAAGAAAGAAAGTTAGTGTCTCTGCCAATGTCTTGAAGTCTTTTTTGGACATTTGCCTGACTGACGTTAAACCCTAACTGCAACGCGCCTCTTTAGTCCCCCATAAGAGAGGGATATGTGTGTGTGGTCAGTTTAGACAACGACCCTTCAGCACCATGCTGAAAGAGATCAAAAGAAAGAATGGCCACATCTGAAGCTTTATTTCGCTTCAACAGTATGAACTTCAGGGTCAGTTCGGTTTCCGATAGAAGATTGTCCAGACCGCCGTAACTAACCACGCGTTCTCTATCATCCATAGTTGACTGAACGGCAAAAGACCAGATAAACTGTTTCTCAAGGTACCAAGTCCATCTCTCAATTTGCCGCGGAGAGCTTCAAATTAGTGTCATTTTCCCACTCCATTGTCGACGGCCAGTGCACCCATGTTAAGTGGGAAACAACACAGTTTCTCCGTGATGAAAATGTACTTTCTGCCTCTTTAGGTATCTGAGTCAACTAAACCTCATGATCCTTACACAGGCCGTTCGGGAGATCGCTTTTCAGTCCACAGTACTTCTTTCCGTAGTGGACTTCAGAGAGGAACAGTCTACGATTGGTTATAAGTTTTGCTGAATCCACAGACACCCACTAATTCTGTATCTGTCGATGCACTTTAGAATAGATTCTTCGAGATTTCTGCACTGTTCCCGTCTGTCTATGCTATTGAAGTGGCCTGGGCAGTTCGTTTAACATTTATGTTTGGTTTACCCTTCTTATATTCTCGTCATTTAGTTTCTAACCGAAAGCCTAATTTGCAAAACAGATGACTTCTGAAGCAGTAAAGAGGAAAAGCTGGCACGACAAACGACATAGTCACAGTTAAGGTGGTTGATCCAAAATGAACGACAGTATTTGATGAGGTGGCACTATCAGGGTTATGTTAATAATCTTCATCAATGGTTAAGTTGCACAGGGCCACCACCATGGGAAACCTCGTTATAGTTTATGCTAAAATGTGCAACTCGGTACACAGTCCGTGAGATGCGTACAATCACAGTCACTAATCGCCACTGTCGCTACGGATGCCAAACACGTCACCTAGTCATTTCTCATCTGGAGCGATACGACAAAGTTCGCATCTCTACCGTCAGCGATCACAATTATGTCCTAGTGTTTAGTTTGTTTCTGACGATCAAGAAGGAAACCGTAGAAGGTGTTTTTGAGGGCTTCTGAACAACTGTCTGTTGAGTCATGTGTGAATGTGACAAATGAACATTGTCTGTCTGTTGTGTGTCCACAGACTTCGACTGGAGCGTTTGGCCGGCTGCAGACAAACGACTTGAATCCAGTTGAACAGGCTTTGCTCTCTCTTAGAGCTCACTGCAAGTCCTCATTTCACCTTGATCATGAGATTTGGCCCTTGCAAAAGAACTGTTGATCTATAACTTTAGTCAAAGATTATTTCAAGTGAAGGACAATGTTAGGATCTTGGAGAGGTGTTTCCTAGACACAGTAAACATTAAGTTCCAAACGCGAGACAGTACTCACCACGGCGGCTTTTTGTTATATTTTTCTAGGAGTGCAGATCTCAACAGGTCCAGTACTCATCGGTTGTCTTTATTTAAAAAGATACATATTGGAAGTTGGAAACAGGAAAATCGAGAATGATTAGACTGGTCTGTTTGAACGACTACAACTTATGATACTTCCTTGTCATATATGCCTTGAAACGGGGTCGAAATGAATAACCTCATCTCCAGCTTCTGACACAGTACTCTGATCCAAGAGCCAACAGAAAGCGGGATTCTAATTTAAGGCCATTCTAAAATCCTGTAACTCAATAGCCTCACTTATTTGACTACGAGAAACTTGCTTAAGCCAAGGGCACAGTAAATAAGACATTGATGCATCGTTCTGGTCATTTCTGAGCTAAGTGAATGTATTCGAATCTATATCAGATTTTTTAAGTAAACCAGAAGTGCTTCGAAAGTACTGGATGATGCACTGGCGGGCAGTTTCATTCGTCCGGCGAATGAAGTGTTCTTCGGTTAAAGACACTTTTTACATTCCATCCTCTCCCTATTCTGATGACATCAGAGCTCCAACTGTGAAAATGGTTGTGTGCCCCTATGATTATGCCTCGTTTCTTAAGCTCTTCTACACAGTCAGTAATGCGACATACAAACCTGTGAGTGCGGCTGATTCTCTTCCGTCTGCTCTTTCTTTTCTGGTCTCGCCTAGTTTTACCTGGTAGGGCCGAAGTCCTAGTCATCATGACCTCCAGGTAGATTCAGTGTACAGGCCTGAATGGCATATCAGGGTAGTAAAGTACGGATGTTGCTGTGATCCTACGATAAGCGGAACTTTTGATCTCCGGTATGGACCTAAAATGAAATTGTGCTCTCTGTTCTGTCACTTAATACACCGGTGGCTACAAAACGCAGATCCCCTTTCACACACAGGCTTTGTGCTACTGTGCTGTAAGTTTCCTGCTTATTATGGCCAAACGACTATCTATTGTAATGATTTGTAATACACAGTGTTCGTCTTATTTTGGTCACTATGATTGGCATACTGTTTTTATTACTGGTGTGTTCGGCATTTGTAAGGTTGAGTTCTAGCCACAACTAAACCATGGTCGTTATCATTTTTGACATAATCCAGCTAATCAACTGCTTTAGTCAGGAAATAATTTTTGTGTAGCAGTTTGAGGATAAACATTCATTGAATTTCTCACCAACGTGGTTCTAGGGCCACAGTTGGACCAGTACATGAGAGTAGTAAAACAAGATTTCGTCTGGCCTAAGTATGGTTGCACACTATACTTTCTTAATTACTTGCTCTTTCAGTTTTTATTTATGATCACCTTCCTGGCAACTTTGTTGTTGGATATAACCATTGGTCTCGTTGTTGGTATCATCGGCTGTCTATTGGCATTGACGGAACAACAAAGAAAGCCGCATTTGACTGTGTTGAACAATATTCCTGGAACGGAAATTTTCGCGCGTGGGACATACAAAGTTAGTTTACTACATATCTGAATATTAAGTCCTATGAGATGTTTTTTCTTGATGTTTGTAAAATATACAGTTTTGTTTAGATGATGAGTGCCTGCTTGCTTCTTTTTCGTCCCCTCATGAAACACCGTCCTGTTTCTTGTCCTGTTTATGTTGACTTACGGCGGAGTTTACGTTGAAATCGTGCATCCGTTTGTGAGAATTCTAGTGGTAAATATAAATGGGAGAACTCTACTGTTAGTGTGTAGATGAATTGAATACTTTATTGGATCGTTATTAGGAGACATAGTTAGAATAACAAGCGGACAGACATGTTAGAGACCCAATGTCAGTCTCGTACCAATACCATCATGGGTACATCGCAACATTCAAATGAGTGGTTCCCTCTGCAACTATTAATTCGGCTTACAGACTGGACGATTTTTAATTCAAGATGTTGCATTTTTATTCGTTCTTTTTCACAAGAAATCCTTATGAGATTAGAGTCTTTTTGCGGTGGATGCTAAAACATCATTAGGTCCGAAGCAGCAACCTATGTGCAATGCCTTTTTGAGTCTTAACAATTAGGTGGTTGTAGTGGTTTTTCTCCGATCGGTCAGTAACACACTGGTGGAAGAAGTATCTGCGTAGTATTAATCACAAACTACTTGAGCGTGACTATTTTGTCCCAAACACTCACTGAAAGTGACTCAGTGTTTATCAGTGACCAGTTAGTTGAAACACCACTATCTCGGAAGCTATTCCAACGGTATGTATTCATGTATGCGCTTTATCTTCATTAATTTTTTTCTCGTCTTAATGTTACTGCATCCCGTTGGCGATTTCAAAAACCACCGCTTTCGAGCCTTTTTAAACACCAGTAATGTAGAACATATCTGAAAAAATGTACCTCTCTGATTATTCCGCATTTCAACGAAGGCATGTTATGGAGTGTTCCCATCACATAGTGCTTTTTAAATCATTTGATTGCCACTTTTATTTTCGAAACGTTGTACTTTCCGCTGGTTGCCAGGTGGATGGTTCCGAGCTTGCCTTGTACAAATTACCAGACCCAGGAAGTTGATGACTGTTCTTATCTGAGATAGGGTTAATTAATAAATGGTGAGCAAAGTTATCCGAAACGCACATTAGCCCAATGAACTCCGTACACTAAACGACATTCAGCTGAGTGCGTAAACTTGGCAACAAACACACAAAAATAAACTTGATTTATGTCTTACAGCATTATCCTGCGTGCGAGTGTAATTTACCGATCGTTCTCCGCTATAGTAAAACCAAATCACAACAAACCTGGTGATATTTCTGGAGTCATTGTTTTTTTCAATATTGTTACTAACCATAACCGCATCTGCGAACCGTAAACATTCAACATGCGCAACATGTATTCATAATTTTGTCTTGGCTATTTTCGATATGGATGTGGTCGAACCACTTCGGTTCAGCATTTATGGACGGCATCCAAGCATTCTGGTTGGCAACGAATTCTGGTGGTAGTGTGAGTAGTTGTCCTTCAGGTTACCTACTTGTCTCAATTATATGATCCACATTGTGGAACGGCGCTATACCGAACGCCATTTTAATATCTTGTTCTGAAAGTTCATCTTGCTATACAGCGGGTTTTGTGTTTATGATGCCAAGCACTCCTATGATGAAAATTTCATTATAGTCCTTCCCGCGCACATTTGCTTTTAGTGCAACCAACGGTGCAAGATAAACCACGGCCTAGCCAATCTCTTGTGGTTAGGTAGTGGGATACAGGTATATAGTCAATACTGCTATTGCATTGACTTCTGATAAGCAGTGTGGAGTTTGGTTGATACAAATTGAACACCACTCGCAGCTGAATACAGCCTTGGTATCCAGATAAAATTTTCGACTATCCACTTTAGCTGAGTGGAGTTTACCGTGGGAAACTTTCATCCAGCTCATAAACAGATTCTAAATTGAGGCCAGAAAGACGAAATTGCGGTGAGGAACAGCTGAGCAGGAAGCTTTTGCCATCAGGAGTGCGCCTATGACAGAAACGGACAAGTACTTCAAAAAATACACCAACATTGAAGCAAACACACACACCATTCACCCTTGTTATTATCCGAATGAATAATGTTCAATTACTCAACTATTGTGGTTTCCTACATCAGTCAGGTGCGCATGACCAATGGTCATTTTATTTCTGCCCCTGTCAACTTGAGGAACAATCCTTAGTGTAAAACTTCAGGTAGCTTACCACTCACGAATGTTACGTACATTGCTAGACTGACTCTTATCTTGCGTCTTGTCAGTAAATTGTCTCCTAAGTCTCGTGGTTTCCTGCACCGTCATAGTTTTCAATCCAGTTGTTTTCTTTGGCGGACGATACCATCTTTTCCGGTTGCCATGGATGAGTGATCCTTCCTTATGGTTTCGCACAGTAAAAACTAGTCCTCGTTAGATCTAATGCCTACTCTTTACAATTTGGTAACAGTTTTCATGATCCTAGAACCTCTCCTCCAGTATTCCTCATGTGTTACCTTCAAATCTGTAAATCATGATTACTGTAATATTCCATTTTACTGAGTCCCTCTTCCCTGACATCGGTCTGAAAGACCTTCAGGTTCTCAGTTGGCGACCTTTTCTCTATAATTCTCCTTGATGTAAACCGCAAGTTTGATCGAATTCCGATGTCTTAGGTCACTGATAGCCTTAGGCTTCCACGTTACACTACGGCAGTTCACAGTTTAGTAGCATCACCGCTAATTTTGTAGAGCCTTAATCGGTGGACCACTTTTGCTGACGGGTGCCCGCGACGGACTAAATATGAGTGGATGGAAAGTTAACATCAAGTAGCCTAAAAGGTTTTGTAAACTTAACCCATCCAGATCTCACCGGTCGCTGACAGCAATGAGGACTACTACTCAGTTTATCACAAAAAGAGATTTAAAACACCCAACTTGGATTTCTCACTGAAACCTTAATTGCATAGGACCGGTAGATAGCATAATGCGTGTTATCAAATGAACATTGGACAGTGTAACCAATGCGGTCCAAAATGTTGCAAGAGGTTGATCAAAAAATGGCTACTATTTAAGAAGAGCGGCACACGGGGGACTGTTATGCTGTTATCTCAATAAGGAATGAAGACGGTAAAAGTTAGCAAAGGGTGAGCTATCCAAAAGATGAGAAAACAACTTGCTAAATCCAGTAGGAAACGAGAGATGACTCTGATGGTTAGTGAGGTCACCAAAAAAATGTCAAAAATTGGTACTTTCGCGACAGTCTGAAAAAGATCATTGATGCGATAGTACAATACTGAACAGAAGTACATGATTCATGAAGGGACCAATATAGACGTTGGGAATAAATAATAATCGGAGGAGTCGTTACCGGCTGCACAATCCAAAAGCGCTAGTTACTCAGTGAGGTGACTATTGTTTTGGGTATACAAATACGGCAAGTCAGCGGTATGGATTAGGAGTTAGAAGGAATAAATCATATATAAATTTGCACAGCAGGGTGGAACTGCCCCAAGTTGATCCTGACCAACCATAGGTTCGGCGAATCAGCGATTAGAGAGATGTGAGATGTCAGAAAAGCAAAATGTTGCTAACAAAATCTCGTAACAAACTCTAGCAAATCGAAAATAATCATTGTTGTTCTGTGATTTTGAAGTAACACAAGGAAACTCCAACCGTATTAGGCGATCTTCCTGAAAGCTTTGACCAGCTTATTAATCTCGATCGTTTTATTGCAGATGAGTATCCGGTCACGGGCTGTTAACTTCTTGAGAAGGAAGCCGTAAAAGATATGGGCCTTATTAAGCAGACCTTTTCTGATGTCTTCAAGCAAAAATCCCACGAAAATCTTGAAGTGGACTCATTGCATTCGGTGATCATGTTCAGAACGTTAGACTGTATGATAACCGCGCACGATTTATGTTTGGAATGTGGCATCGATTGTTCATTAAACGTTGGTGAAAATGAAACAGTACCTTCAAGTCGCACTCATTACAACAAACGTGTTCTATATTTTACACACTTAATTGTGTATGTTCTAAAGTTAGTGTTGTAAGAAAATACGTTTCACAAGTCTTAAGTTGTAACTCATGTGGAAATTAAATAGACTATGTACATGTCTGCCACACTGGTAATTAAAAACAAAAATCGCGAGATGATTCCGATATTCAATAACTTTGCTAGGTAGTCACACCACTGTGATGAGTTATTCTCAAATCTCACAGATTTGCTCGAAATGTTTTATACACATTGATGTACTTCAGATACATATCAGAGCACGATTCATATTACTTTTGTGTGATTTCCTAGTCACCAGATAATCATCCGCATTTGTTCAAGCTTGACGATTATGAACAGTATATCATCGTCTGCGGTCTTGTGGGTTCCTTAAACTTCGCATCCGCAGAAAAATTATCAAGCGATGTGTTTAAAGTGATTCGACAGGAAGAAAAAGAAAGACGCTCACGTATGGAGAAACAGATAGACAACCATCCAGCTGATGATGACGTGGGACGCCCACAGTATACGTTCGGTCGTGAGGTCCCATCCGGGATGGTGGAGGATCGTGTTACTTCTGCTGTGAGTTCATATAAAACAAAGACATTAAGTGATTTTGCAACTCATCATGTAACGCTGTTGGCAATCAAGATATCTGTTACTTTGCACACAATCATGATAAAGTCGAGGAGAATGGAGTCGTTACAGGTTCGTAAACAGAGCACACGTCAAGGTGCCAAACCTTAGGGCTCTCCAGCGTGCTAGTGGAAATTTTTCTACCGTAAATCTCAGAGTACCCAATATTTGTTCAACCAATCGAACACTATTTGACCCCGGTTCTTCTTAGTTATTTATTTTAGAGAATCTTGAGAATGGGAACGGCAGAAATTATAGTAACACTGTGGCCTACCACAGAAAACTATCTGAACTTGCCTCTTCACGTCTGACTTTAATCTCATTGTGGAAAACTTAAAAGCATGTCTCTACAATAGCATCGCAATAAGTTGGACTCAGACTATCTTGTGCTCGCCTTAAAATGTTCTGTTACTCAGTTGTATAAGAGTGGATCCAGGCAACGTTGCACATTTGTCGAGGGAGTATGCTACAAAGATTCTCAGTGGGGTCTAGATCAAGGCTACAGGCTAACCAACCTGTTGTGTCGTAAATCAGGAAGCTATTTTTCAAAAACTGCAAGCCACGTTCGCACGACTTGGGATCTATACGAACAAGTGTTATCCTGATAGAACATTATGTTCTGCTGTGCGCGTGCTAGTATAAATCTGTTCAATTTGTTGACGTAAGACTGGCCGGAATGGTCAGGTCACGCAAACCTGTCGTTAGAATTCCATTCCGGACTATTGCCGATCGTACGTCACACTTTTAAAGCCCAAGTACATTTAATCCAAGCGCCACTTTCAAGCCTGATTACATTCGTTGTTGTATTCGACCACAATGACAAAAACCTGCGTTTACTCGTATTAAGACTTGACTACCCCTTCCGAATAATAATGAAGTATTCAAAACAGAATTGGCACAACACCCAACTCCGAAGGTGTTTGGCGATGTTGCGTGCACTGAAGCGCAACTGCTTAAAAGCCAAATTAGTCTTTTCCGAATTCCTTAGGCATTTCAACTTTTGGAACGACGAAATTAATTCCAAAAGTTTTGCACCACCATCGCTCAAACGTGGTCTAGTTCGAAACTTCTTCAGTAGAATTCGTCGAATCTGCTCGCCCGAAACAATACAGAAGGACTCAGCTTTTATCAACCAAACACTGACATGCAGCGACCAATTCACGAACTTCATCTCGAAATAGGCTAGGGGAGGTTGAAACGATCAGTATCAAAAACAGTGTTCCATAAAAACTTGTGTACCTAACATTCCTATACAAAGTGAATAAAATCTGCCCTCATAGGTGCGTACAACGCGGCAGAATGAAGACTGATCAACTAGATGACTCGGCTAACTTGGATAGCGAGGAAAAACCCAAACAACTTACCACACCCAACTTTATCTATGAATTCATCTAAACCTGTGGAGTCAAGTACATCGGCCGAACGGTGAGAACGCCTGAGAAACGGATCACAGAGCACATTCCAAAGTGGGTGGTGAATAACATAGCCGGCACTGTCCAGTCTTCTCTCTCTCACGACATTCGGAAGAAACCAGACACGAAATTCGAGTGCAGACAGCTTCCCGTGTGTTGTGTCGCCCAAACAATAAGCAGACGTTTGTTCAGGCAGTTGCAGTTACCCCGTCATAAACTCTGTCTTTATATACAGAAGCAAATGGTAACTAACCTATTACTATCATGATGTTAAGGGCTTGTAGACATGGGTTTATATTGTTCGTCGCAGCCCTTATTGCGGTCTTTACTGTTGACTCATCAAGAATAAACGGGCAACACGAGTTGAAATGTTCCAACCTTCAGAGTAATCCCTTAGGGTTAGGCAACCCGCTAACTACTTCCAGGTGAAGGTGGTCAAGTCTTTTTATGCGCCAATTCAGCCGTGCGTGATGTGAGGCTAATGGCGCAATGGTCAACATGTTTGCCTTGTAAGAGGGTGGCCGGAGTTCTAGTGGGAGCTGTTGCAAAGATGTGCACTACTTACCAGTTCGAAGGAGGGTGAAACTCGAGTCTGTTACTTCTTCCCGGAAGTGACATCGAGATGTCTGCGACAGCTTTGATCAGTTGTGAGTGACATTCTTCTCATGTATATTGAAATTTCTTAATATCCACTGACTATTATTTGTATTGGTTGCTCACCCTCAGTGAAGGTTAACTTTCGGTCTCCTGTTGATTACCCTCTGTATGCCAACGTGCCTATCACATTTATTGTCGATAGAGACCGGCTAATTGTGTTCACTCACAGGCTGTGATGTGTGATCATGATCATACAGCCGGCTATGTACAGCTTACCCATAATTTCGCCCTAAGGTCGGTCACACGCACACACTTTTCACATCTTACTGTACCATCGGTCATTCTGTGCATCGAAACGAATGGAATGTTCACACGTGCACACGCGATGACCGATGCTCAGGTGCACCAGCTCATCTTGAGTTAAGTTGGAATGAAAGGTTTACTACTGTGAAACCCCTAATGAACCAGACAAAATAAATCCGGATTGCTTGCATCACCGATGGGTTTTCTGTGGAGGCAAAGTGAACGAACCATGTGAAGATATTCCATTCCATACGGGAAGCCAAAAACCAAATATCCGTCTGTTTGTCAGTGGACACTTCAAAAGTTACAACCTCGTAGCTGGTGGACAAGTACGAAGTTTGGGAATAGACAAGTTCCCATGAATCACAGTCGTGCACAAGTACCAACTATTGCCAACGTTGCTGCTAATTTTGATTATTTGAAGGTGCGTTCCGGACAAACAAGTACCTACGGTTGCTGATGAATAGTAAGGGATTTCAATTTTCACATGAATTGAACGTCACCCACAATTGGTCACATCTGTCGCATTCCCATAAGTTTTCCGGTCGGCCATTTTCGAAAAGAAGCACTAAACTTGAGTTTTGCTCTTGTTAAGGCTCGTCCCCAGTGTATATCCTTGCCATGGCCGCGACCAGAACTCCAACCAAGCGATCGAGCAAATTAAGAAGCACCTACTCTGCTAGATTGTTCAAAGCAGGTTAGACGTCACCCTGCTTCTGAGTTAGCGCTCGGTGCAAAATCTCAAAAACGCCCCTTGCTAGGAAATATTGTGGATTGGAATAGGAGAACTGGTCCCAGAACCGTAAACCTTTGGTTACGTCATTGTTCATTTTGTTTCATGTGACGTGCTGTATGATGGATTATTCGAACTAGTGACCCCGTTCTTTGGCCAGATGCGATCTTCGCGTTTAGAAAAAAATAAGATGTATAAAATACTGTACTGTACACTGACAACTTTGTTAATTCTTCTCTGTTATTTTTTGTTGACACGTGTTCCCGTGGGTCATGGCACATCTTGAACCATACCAATACCCTACATATTTACGAGTAGCGGGCATGAAGAGAATTTTTACCACCTACCCTGAACTAATGTTAGCGATATCACTTACTGACACGCATATGGTTACACTCTGTGATTCTGAACCGAATTTCTTTGGTGCATCGAACATAACTTGTTTCATCTCCAGGTGAAGACTCAGCAGAACGTTAGATATATAACATTAACTAAGAACCAATAGTCAAGTACCACCACATTTAGTTGCTATCTAGGTCTGCAAGTCCGAACGATTAGCACTTTGCGTTCTGTCGTGCTCTACGGATCAGAAGTCACCAACATGCGTGAAATTAAGAGGAATGAACGGTAGGAGTGATTTATGATTAAGTTCAAGCAACCTATTTCCAAAGTGTCCGAGACTAGCTACCGATAGTGCAAACCTACAAGTAGAAAAGACCTTCGCAACGAACGTATTTAAGGAAAGTGTTAACATTGAAGGGAAATATTCGTCGAACATTCATTTTGCTTACGAGGTTTGGGTGTTGTTCCTAGTCGGTTGACTTTTTCTACACTTTCCGTAAAAGGGGAGGTTTAAGACATTCTTCGAGAAACGAGGCAAATGGTACAAACAAACTTTTGTTTCGGACGAACCTCTGTTGATGTTGGTCCAGGCACTGGCTTTTCGTTGCTTGGAACAATATTCCAAACCTCATAATCATAAATGCTTTGGGTTTTGTAAAGGCTGCATCAGTTCATGAAAAACGCTTCCTCACAATATTGGTCACTCAGTTGTGAGAAAAACATTATCTACCAGTGGGAACTATGTTTCTCGCCGCTCAGTACTACCATCTGGTTCGGAAGGGTAAAGTGTTAAATTGTGAACTGAGAAACTAAAAGCACATTTGTTTGCCTTGAATGCAAAGAAACTAACACATGATTCCTACTGTTTTTCATTGCATTCAAAAATTCGAATAACCTCTCACTTGAGTCTTTGGATTATTGTTTCTTCACAAACTGGTTCCTAATCGAGTGTATTAGTGTATATAAAGCTGTTCCTGTTTTAACGAAAAGTTCCCTCTCCCCACAATTTTCACATTAACACTAATACCCGTGTTCAGTTTTGTGATTTTCGGTGATCTATATTTTTTAACACTACAAACCAAGCATCACCCACCTTTCATCTAAGTCCTCGCTTGGAAAAGTGACACCACCATTGAGTTTTGACTTCGGAATTACTATTAACAAGACCGTTTTTTGAACAGTTGTGTTTAGGAGCTTATCATAATTATCAGAAGCTAGCTGATCTTTTAATCGAGCAATTCTAGTTACAGAAAACCATGACAACTTGATCACTTTTGTATGTGTAGTGAATGAAGAATTATGGTTGTTCTAGTGTTATAACGGAAAGTGAAATGCAAAGTGAACCAAATTCGAGCCCATTTACTCTATATTAACGTACGGTACCAAGTTTACGAATACCATACAGACTTTGCCCATACTCTTTGAAGCTAAGTTGATCGGGCATTATCGACCAGTCTTCTGCGCAGAACGCTTGTATTAGGGTTGATTAATTACTGTTGATAGGTTGAATGGTCTGACAGTTACTCGCTTAGGAAGTTTTCCAGTAACTAATAGCCAAAAAATATATGATAGAATCCTCATTACTTGTTCTTCCCGCTACCCGATCAGACGGTAAAGTTTCCTGAGTTAATCGACCAGTGTGACAGGGTGTATGTTCATCCAAAGTTTGTCAACAGTTAGTTACTCATTTTTCATAATTCGGCATCTCAAAAATATTATCGCCAGTTGGGTGAAGTTAAACAAAATAACCACATTTGGTAGTTTTACTTAATGAAAAATCGTTGTCCTCATAAAAAATCTCATGGGAACGTCCAGGTTTTGACAGTCATTTTTTTCACGTGCAGGTTAGGAGTTACTAGCGAGCAAATCATAATTTAAAAGTCCAGGCAGAAAATACCACAACAGTAATCGACTGTTTTTCTACTGTTGAACGTTCGTAAACAGAGAACACACATCCAGTGGTGTTAGTTTCTCGTAGTCCATATGGACAGATGTAAGGAACACGAGTATAATGTTTTAAAATGGTACTCTCGTATACTTCTCTATCAATTTTGATAGCAACCTACATAGCCAATGAGAGGGAATCCAGCACAAGCTTGATTAACCAACAGTTCAACAGGCCGAAACGTCAATTTGGTCTGTCAGGACAGACGTATATTCGACCTTCCCGCTGCCCGTGCTCAGCAAGTGATTGAAAGGTCAGGACAAATAACAACCACAGCGTGCTAGAGTGCGTGAAAGAGTAGATGAATCTCAACCAGTGAACAGTAAGCGCATTCTTGCAGAAAATTCGAGCAGCTGCTCCTACGTGTTCGAATTTAGCGATGGACTCGCCCAGTCTGAAAAACGGTGCTTTCGGCGCACCTACCGGGGGTGATACAGAAGTTATTTCAAATTACATGAATTTAAGAATGCTTACAACACCACACACAATTAGTAGTTTTCCCAGTCGGATAAACTATACATTGGGTGTCTTTTTACAAGAACCACAAAAGATGAAATGTATTTTTGGTAGAGGTCGTTAATATAAAGTATAACTTCTCAGCATGCAAGATTTGGAGTCCCGTTCGTGGCCATGATGACCACTGCACTAGTGAAACCATGTTAGGCACGGCCAAAATATTCCATATGGTTACTTTGTAAAATTTGCATATGAGTAATGCTAATGTTTTCTTCATTTTTGCTGTGGTGACTGATGAGGAGCGAGCGAGATGACCTTGTATAACACACGTTCTAATACTCGCCTTTCTATGCTAAGTTTGTCCTCGACGGAGGCATATTAATTATTCTGTTAACTCCAGCGGACGGCCTCACTGTTATGATGTCTCAGTGGGGTTGAAATAACGCACTACATTAGACTTGCTGGGTAATTCACTAACTGGCCATAAGTATTTGGGGTTTTGGCTGATAAAACTTGAATGGCTCTCTAACAAGATCTGCATTCTTATTCACACGGACAGTTCAGCCAATCCATTTCGAATGGATACTTTAGACTCGTCTTTCTTACTGCTGAGGCAAGATCCGGATAATCTTCGATGCTCATTCTTTGTTTTTCTGATTAAATTCATCGTGCACAGAACTGTGGACGGACAAAGCCAATCACATGGTTGGTTTGAAAGTGATTAATGAACGCTATCTTAACCTTTTAAAAAGTCCCACCCCGGGGATCGCTACTGGCGCCTACTTTCTATGTGGTAACTCGTGTTTGGTCAGTTATGGGATGACACATTATTGTATCTTGTCTGAAGCACATTAAAAATGCGGATTCGTTTTCACAGAATTTTTCCTACCTACGGATTGGCACGCGTTATCTTCATTCATTGATAGACAATTGGGGTTTGGAGGGATATAAATGGAACACCAACTGTTTGGCACCTCTCCAAACACGTACACCTCAAACACTAGTTTATTCGGCAAAGCAAATGGGTCTATACGTTATTTGAAACAGAAACTAGTGCTACAACCAGCAACTCCATGTCAAATCGGGCTGTCAAGCACCGGTCTTGATCGGCAATCGTCGTGGTAGTCCTGCTGATTGATTGGCTTGTGTGCGTCAATTAACTCAGTTTGGCCTGATGTGACCTGATCGACTGCGTTTCAATCATGTTATCACGTGTTTTCGAGCACACCTGAGCATGGGTTGACCGATTACATTGCGTATCGCCTCGCTGTTTCTTTTTTTCGATTATTGTTAACTAATCACTACTGCTTAATGTGTAACATCTGCCTCTGTCTGCCGTGTTGCAAATGTCCAGTTAGCCCTTGAGGACATTAGCAAATCAGCACATTTCTCCTTTCCGATACCGCCACAAATGCAGCCTGTTCATGCAAGCCATTGTCTATTGGAGTGTTGTAACGCTTCTTCTCCTAAACCTTGCTACAATGACATTTCTAAAAAGTGTAGGCTGCATCGAGACATCTTGACCAGTCGCGAATGAAGTGACAGTTCAGGCCTGCATCCACAATAGCGCTTTTACCGAAGAAAGTTTCGATGGCTGTCCCTTGTGTTAACTTAGGATCTGGTGTGTAAGATATTTTTGATTGCTATCTTTGACAACGGATTTTTTCATTCCATTGGATGGGCTGTGTTGTGAATAGGCAACACAGTGAAAAAACTAAAATGGTAGAGTTCCATGCTCTTGAACTGTGATCGGTCGTCCAACACACATCACATCTGTACTCCGTATTGGGCGAAGTAACCCCGTAGGTTGCTTACGAGAGCTTGTTTACTGATTGTGCTAGAGGGGTCGATTGTGAAAAAGATCTTTTGAATAAGATACAGTTAGTACGTGTTTTTTTTTCATGGTGAATACATAAGCGGTGTTTTCCTTCATCAGCCGGGCACATTGAACATTTTGAGATGCGAATCTAGTCTTGGCTAAATTTACCAGGTTAAAACACCCATTTCCACACTCTTCCAATACAGTTGTTTACTCCCGAATTACCACCACGAACTAATTTAGCACAATGTTGCACTGCAACGGGTATCGTGAATTTGTTCTTCGTGTTCTCCTGACCAATCGGGCTATTAAATTGTCATATAAGTCAAAGTGGGAATGTTAGTTCCGTTGACAAGAGTTGCCTGTCTTTTGACCATCCACCGAATGCTGTTCCATGAGATATCATGCAGAGCGAATTTTTCAAGGTGTACTGTTTTATGAGTTGAAGATGCTCCTGTGTAATGACAATGTGTTAAACCATATTGATTATGCCCTACTGATCCCCACTTGTATTATGTGTGTAAGCTTTTGACAGGGTGACCCAACCTTGCATTTTCGATCTGGGTTGGTACAAAAGTATCTACCACAAACTTATTGGTGTCAGATGAGCATTTGATGAGGGCCTCACGGATAGATGTGCTGACGAGCAATGCTTTGAGATCAAGAGCTGATTATGGAACCGTTTAATATTACAGAGAACGTGCTAGGTGATAATCAGAATCGTGGAAAAATACATGGTTTGACTTGGTAACACAAACCCAGTTGTAGAATCAACCTATGGTTTATCGACTTACTGTCCTCTGCAGTGGAATCGTAGATGAAGAGAGTAGAGCAATTGGTACACTGTTTCCGGAATGAAACAGACAAAATCGATTTGGAAAGAGTGGTTGAAAATCTTGACAGCCTCATTAAATGTTTGTTGAACGGAACCTATCAAAAAATTTCGTTCTCCAACCTAATTTGCTATCCTGATGAATCGATAAATCATGAACTTGAAGGTAATGGCAAAGTCGTGCAGGCCTTTCGACTGCGCAAGTGGTTCACTGATCTCGGAGCAATCATGACGAGGCGCTTACTTGTCGGCCTCTATGATCGAACAGGTTGTCTGAGCCTCTAAACAATGGGCATCAACGGGAACAGCTGTTGTGAGCGTACATTAGAATACGACTTGAATGCCAGATATCGGATTACATTCACACTAGGCACCTAGAAATGAACCAGGTAGAACCGGCCGTAATAGCAGAAGTGAGATGGTAAAAGTCTGGTAGAACGCAATTAATTTTAGTCAGATATAATTGCATATTTTCGAACAGTTGTTTACCGGGAATATAGCGTATCCAGTGGCTGGAGAGCGTGACCTATTGAAAAGTCAGTCCACAGTTACACCCTGTGTTGTGAGCTGGACCCCAGTGATGTTCATTGAATCACCACAGATCTTTCCCTCACTAATCCGTCCTTCTCTGAGCTGACCACAGTAGCAGACTTCTTAATGCCCGTTGGAAAATTTTGCTCTTGGCAGCCTGAAATCACCACCCTTGATAATCCTAAGGAGAGGTCTAGTTTGTTGTCTTCATTGTGGGCCTCTTAATCGAAACACTGTCATTACCATTGAGCCATCGATGAATCCTAACACCTTGAGGACCATTTGTCTCTGATTCTGACGTGCCAATATGATACATGATGAATCCGTCTCCTGATCGTAGGTCACCTCTTCGTAAGTAGGCAATATCGCATTGCAAAGCGAATAAAAGGAGGTTGTACTTGAAAAAACAGAACAGTTCGCCTTAGTTGGGTAGTGTGTCGCGTTTTGGCACTGTAGAAGGGAGTTCATGAAAGTTTTCAGATCAAGCAGCGTCCTGAGATTGGCGGGATGGATGGAACACTTCGGGACTAAGACCAGATCAGTGTCACAGAGGTCAAATTAGTTAACTCATAGGGAAGTGAGCCTGAGGTCAACTTCCAACAGTTAGATCTCAAGTAGTCGCACACTAGAAGCGTTCCCCATGTCTTAAGGAATGATCAGATATCAGCACCACTGGCCGGAGTATCGGCTCAAACATTAATTCAAAGCGTTAAAGTTAACTGTAGGATGTGCATCTGTCGACTTTTTCGAAGGAGTTCCACGTATGAAGCTGTAAATGTTCATCCAACTATCGAGAATAAGACGAATTCGCACTATCAGTAAATTTTAAAAAGAAAGCTGATTTTCCTCCTACCAGTCAAAGAGGACAAAGTAAAAAGGTATCCCTCATTACAAATTAAAAATCAATTCAAAACGTTTCATGGTCAGTAACGTTACCTGAGAGTGACACTGTTCACTGACGTTGCTTCATGATCAGACAGCCGAAGCTATTTTACAAACTTGTCACCCCACCATAATTTTTATCTGCTACAGTGAAGTGTGCGAATGTTTCTGTTATCAGACAAGAGGAACCAGATAGATTTAACTGATCCTCATGCAGTTACCGTAAGCGTCACAGAGGGGGGACCAATCGAACTCTGAGTATTCAGATCAACAGAGGCGTTGAAAAGTGATCACAAACTCAGCTGGCCGTTCGAATCATACCGGTTGATCCGCAAGACTGAATTCAATCTTCTTCCATCACTAGTTGCATACTCCAGACAGATCATGAAGTGAGTGCCACCAGTGTCCTGTTCCACACCACAAAAACCTACATTTTGCCAAGGCGTTGTCCAGTGCACCTGTTGATCACCGCATGTTCTCATAAAAGCTCCATCTGTTATGATTGCTGAGTACAGTGAGATAAACAAAATGAATTAAAAGCATCACTCGTTACCTTGCGCTGCGTGTACGTTTTCAGTACAACCCAACCAAAGGTGTACGCTGGTTAACAAGTTATGAAGGATTGGTCTGTAAAGCTACATGGAACTCTATCTCTATGTTTAAAATAAATTACTTGTTCAAATCTGATAAGAATGTAAGAACTAATAATCTGAAGGACACTTTTGTCCTCTTACTGTCTTACCCAAATATGTGGAGCATCTCAATGCTCATGTCTATTCACTGTACTGTCATAATTCTAAATTATGGTTGTCTTAAGCAAGGCTATCAAGTTGGCCAAGTCACTTATTTGATCAATTCGTTCTTTGGGGCATGTTGTTGGTTCTTCGTACTGCACTTGTTGAATTTGTGCTACTTCTGGAAAGTTGGGCACAACTGATCTCATCTACTCAGCAATTTGCAATTTGTTTGCATTTGTAAGCTTCTTAGCTTACCCAAACGACCGGAAAAGTTATTCTGATCACGGGTTATACAACTCAACATGGACGATTGTCAGCATACACAAAACCGCAGTAGTGGCATACAGTCTCAACCTGGTTTAATACTTGCGGTCTGGTGTGCATTGTTTGACCAAGTGTCAATATCGGCTCATACGTTCGATGCAGCACATATGCTCGAATCCACAAACTAAATCTCTGGTTTCAGATTCACTCTGTGGGTCACAAGAATGCACCAGTCACTTACAATGGAACTGATTTCAAGTAACTAACACTTTGATCTAACGACAGTACACTGGACGTGTATTCGGTTCTGAACTGTTGCCCGTAGCGTATAAAAATTTATCCATATAAAGTATATCATGTAGCTTATTAGCTTTTTGTTCTAGGTTACAGCTACTGATGAGTACGTATATTCTAGGCAGCTGATCAGTTATGATTGAGTTTATGTATTTCTGCCAGTGTCGACAGATTTCAAATATTTCCGAACCGGACGCTCGGTTTTCAACAGAAAATCGAGAGACTATGTCAAGGAAAACCTTTTTGCTACTCGAGCTCAACGGCCTGTCGCACGTGGATCCGACCGGAGCTCATGTCTTGCAGACTCTACATTATGAACTGATCGAGGATCATGTGGTGCCTATCTACGTAGGAGGCAAGTGCATTTGACTGACTAAGCGTTGATGGTTATCGACCTTATTGTATACTTCAGGTAGGAATAACTCTTGTCTTTGAAATTCAGAAACCTCGCTTGTGTTTATTTTATGTCTCAGGTCATTTCAGTATAATGATTCTCATTTGAGCGAGTTCCGAAGACAAACGGAGCGTCTGTTCCTACGTCATCATTTGAAAGGTGTTGTGAATGCCTTGCTCGTTAATTGGAATAAAAGGGAACGCAGGCTCTCGAGGCGGTGGTCTTCCCCAGATGAGCAAGCAAAAACCAGTTATACCGGTTTTCATGTTCCCATCGTAACTCACCGCACTATCCCGACTCTCACAAAAATTATCAGATTACGTACAGATGAAGTAATGTGTATTTTGGTAGGATAGACATCGGACTACATCTGTTACTAAGTTTGCACGTTACGACACGAAAGACACTAGCGAAACAAACTTTGGGTTAGAGCCAAGCTTCTCTGCCTTCAAAAGTCGTCATGAGGACAAGATGTTTTTTTCACAGACTCACATCATTCATCATGCTGTTATCCGATAGAATCTACCTGTTGGTTACGCCTAATCACTTTTTTATACATGTGGGTTGTGC
Organism: Paragonimus westermani; assembly: GCA_008508345.1. Taxonomy (NCBI): domain Eukaryota; kingdom Metazoa; phylum Platyhelminthes; class Trematoda; order Plagiorchiida; family Troglotrematidae; genus Paragonimus; species Paragonimus westermani. Next base: position 41,369 of record QNGE01002976.1, on the reverse strand, counting down.
GAATAACCAGGATGCTAAAAATCTTCAACCTTTTTCGTGCTTGTGTTAATAAAATTTAATGAGTACCTAATTATTGGAAATCTGTTTCATATAGGTTGAACCTAATTCAGTTGGTAGTGTCATTGGAATTCTGGTGGACTTTCCAGTCAGCCTTTGTCTGAAAGGAACCTTATAATCTACGGCGGTTCTTTATATCCACCCATATCTCCACCACGACCGACAGTAGAACTTTGGCCCATGCTTTGACGATGCCACCGTGCTGACCAATGTTTCAATAAACTTACAAGACAAGTAGGAGGCGTTTTACCGAGATCAGCAAACATTCACTAAAGAATAATGTTCAAGTTATTCTGCCTTCTTGACATGAAACACTTGGTGCCTGCCAATTCCAAAATGATATGTTTGTAGTGAAACCTTCTCAGTCAATTGGAAGTGTAATTTCCTTTAACCTGATGATCTGTATTTTGAATAGAGATTAATGAAGGTGCATTCATCCTTCGTTTCTAGAGAAGCTGATAGAAAACTCATTCTGGATGCGAAAGGTGGAATCCGGTGTAAGACGTAGTTAATTAAACTATACGCTAAACTCCATGTAGAATGCCATCTTGTCTGTACTTCAACTCCAAGACGTTACCACCTGACCTTTTGATACTTCATCGATCTCACCACAGGAAGTCGAATGAAAAATTAATTCACGGACAAGTGCACCAAGGATGGTATGAACGTCCCTGTTACTGATGATTAGACTTAATTTTACGGTTATTACTTTGTCAGCTAACAGAGGTGAGTGAGACCTCCTTAACATTACTATCAACAATTCGCATCCCAAAACTTACCAGAAGGGCGCTTACTCATAACAGTTTCCTGCTGGAGTTACTAGGGAGTCCAAGTTGTCAATGTCCCGGTCAGCTAGAACGGTGCTATACAGGTGACTACTTACTTTAGCCTACTGAGTTACCTGACCACACCTCAACAAAACACCTCACTGGTCACACTAGTTGTAAGTTTTTCAGGACTATGGGACTGTTGACACTAACGAATCTGATATGGACTCCCTGGCATGCTAAGTAACGGATGAAACGTGAACATAACAAGGGATTCTTCAGTGTTGTGCATCTAAATGCCACTAAAGGCATCTTCAGAAACTGTGCTTACGATGTACACAAAGAAGAACATAGTTGTTTTGATGGCTATTCCTTATTGGACACGTTTGCAGCGTGTGCACGTGTGCAGCGTTCGGGATATGATGCGTAGTCAGGCGATATCCTGAGGAATGTGAGGAATTGTCTGACCGTCGATGGGTGGGACTATCACCGGCACGTAGTGCAGACTACTTAAAGTATTTGAGAGCGATGTTAGGTGCTGTACAGGTCTGGGTTAAGTTGGGTCAAGCCAAGAAATGTCAAAAACTTCATACACTTTGAGAAGGCAGAACAAAATGTTTCTACTGATGCAGTTAAAAACATTGTCACAATCGAGGCGGACTGTCTTGCACCTGGAGTGGCAATGATGCAACCGTCCCTGATTATGGCACTCCTGTACGAGAGTATGCAAACAAACTTTTGCCCGTGCAAGATCGAGCAATATTGCGTGAGCAACATAGTCTCACTGAGTGCGAACATAGTCAGCTTAGAATTACGCAATGTCTGGGTTAACGTCATGACCGATCAGGTGAATACTTTTGGTGATCACTGAGATCGGGGTTTTTGATCTATGTTGTATCCTTGTGCACCCGACCACGTCGGTGATTCAACCACTCTCATTTGACAATTGACCGGTCTTGGTTTAACGAGGGAGTGTGTTCGTTCTACCACATTTGTGATACAGCAAGATTGACTTGTTGCATTATGTTCTACAGTTATATTGTGTTCATGTCAGTTGAGGGTATCACTAGTTGTCTGCGTGGGTCTCATTTTAGGTTGTATTCCGTAATTAAAACTAAGGTCTAGGTGATTTTTGTTAACTGGTGTTGTTTCTTAAGATTAACTAGATTTTGCGAGTATCCCGTGAACCTATCAACTGATATGGTGCGCTGAAAATCGATTCACGTGAACCATTTGATTGCCTTGGAATTGACCAATAGGTTTCGATAGCTTACTCCTTTACCTGCTGTCCACAGATATGTTGCTACATAGTTAAGAAGACGAAGAGGAATGTTAATATATATGTATATGCTTCTTTGTAGAACTACTGAGGTACCTCAGCTGATCTGGTCCGATGCATTAGGCTGAAACTTACATGTTTCTTGGAGAACGTCCAGTTTTGTCACCCGGCTAGGTGTCTGTCAGGGAGAACAACCTGTCATCACTTTAGACACCATTTTCAGGTTATTTGGTTGGCAGTAAGAAGATTGTAGGCTTTTGGTATGAGTGGTCATCAACGGGTTAACTGCAGTCACTTCTGTCAGCTATCCCGCTTGAAAACCTTCAGCTATTAAGGCATAAGATGGCTTAAAAATGAGGTATCAATCGACCTCTTGTGTCACGCAGGTGAAGACTAAGATGGACTCTCAGATGCATCGGTTCCAACCCTGGATTGCTGTAAGATAAGACGATTCACACAGGACGCTTATTATAGTGCACGAGAACTGGATTTGTTAAAACCACTTAATCCTCACTTGCATAGAACATGCTGGTGCACATTGCAGGCAGCATGTGCACTGAGCGAATGAACAGCTGCACTCACTCCGTACACTGCTTGTAAGCCCGAATCGAAAGTAGAGACAACTCGTGACTTTCACAATACGCTTCCACGAAAGGGATTCGACAAGGCACATATCGCAAAGGAATTTCTTCTATACCCCGTCCCCAGCGTGCACAGTAGGTGGAATTTAGGTCACGAGGTCACTACAAACTGCCCTCTATCCTGTACTTTTGTACATATTGCCAACGGGGCAGTGAAGCCTATAGCTCTCGTAGACATGTGCGCCTGATTCACAGTACTTACATCATTTTACTTATTTCTCCGCTGGTGCTGCCATTTTGCGGATGAGCCGTCTCTAAAGTGAAGTGTCCACAGGAGGAGTTATCTCACGCTGTACAGTCAAGTAATCGACTTTGCCCAAGATCTTTTACCTTCTACCGTTTACATTTTTTTTTCAGGGAACCGTCAAGATATTCTGTCTTTATTTGAACGTTTTCCATGTCATAATAACCCTAGCAGATAGGTTCGAAAAGTAAATTTATTCATTCGCCGCTCACTACAACCTGATTACAGTTTCTAATTTGTTTTGATAGAATTCACACATCACAAATGTTTGAACATATCAACCTGGGCGCAACCAACTCTGCTTGATTTGACCTACCCAACCGTGTACGACGCATACAGTGCCTGCATGGATTACGTGGCCAGGTGTAGCCTACAGACAATGACTTTAAGAACAATGGAAGAGCAAGAGTCCAGTACTACGGGACCAAATTGCTAACTGTTTGGAAAATTATCCCTTTTGTTTCATTCACAACTAGTCACCGAATTTAATCATTAGATGAGTGGTGGGACAGTTTTTCAAATAGATAATTCACTTCTCTCCGTTATGCATTAGTACTTTCACGTTCATCACTACATTTTTCGTTACCCTTTCACCGACCACACTCGACGTTCACAACTACTCGGTTCGCAAGTCTATAAACTTGAGAAAGCTGAATGGGTCCATTCGTATCGGAATACCAGCTACCAGATTTAGAAAACAGAGCGAAATTGTTGAAGGATTTCAGTCTCAGTTGGTCAGCGGCACCACTATTGTGGACTACAGAACATTAGACAGATATTCAGTCACAGTCTGTTATTAAACCACAAGCGCAAAACTATTCATACGGAGTCCACACTGATTGTTTGTCAACGATGTAAATCGAAGCAAACGCACCTGTAACTGGTGTACAATCAAGTTTTCCGTTATCGTTCAGGCCAATGTTAACAATGCAACCGGCCTGTAGTTTGTGGGTTCGTTGTGGTTCCATCCTGTAAAAGTAGATGTCACTGTACGTACTCTCAAGGCTTTGGGAAGTTTGTCCTACAACAGCGATTGATTACGCAATTCACAAGGTGGTCCTAACACGCCCTTAGCACACTTCTTTAGTACCAGGAAAGAATTGAGATTAGGATCCAGGAAGTATTGTCACGAAGCCTTAATAATTGTCGGGAAGCCAAGTATTGTATAAACGGCATTTTGATAAGAACATCCATGTCGCAAACACTGTCTGGCAGGTGATGGGCGAGTGAAATCGAACACACTAAGATACGAGTTGTTTAAAAGGTTGTTAGCGTCCCCATTTAATATTCTCGTCCCGTCCGCGTGAGTGGAGTTAGAGATACTGGGTCAACTTTTGGTGTTGCAAGTTACAGTGCTGTAGAGTAGTCTGTGCATGGCAGCACAACTGATCAAACTCCACAAGTTGATCGATCTACCATAACTAAATGTCTCGCACTGTGTCGAATTTTTTGTTTTGATGGTCAGTTTCCCATCTAAAACTTGCCTCTTGACAAGCTCTATAATCGTGCCCAAGATGAGCTGTCAACTTGAGACAAATCAAGGCAATGAAATGCTTTATGCACCACGGGAAGTGAGTTTCCAGCCTCTTTTTTTTACATAGGCACCTCTTTATCAAGTAGAGAGCACTCGAGTAATTTGTACTCAGGACACAAAATTATTGGAACGACCATGAAGCTCAATGACAAGTTGCGGAAACCGGCCGTAGTCGTTATTAGATGTGAAAAATATCTACTGATTTAGTTTTGGGGTTAATCCTAGAGTCAGAACATTTGGTTTGAGTAAAAATGGAGTTGAATGAAGAATAACCGAAGAATGATCTGATCAAGTACGTGAAAGCAAACGTTTGTGCAAGGATCTAGTGGAAGATGTGACAATACACTTAAGAAGATCTGACTACAAGAATTCTTGTTGCTAATTGTTGACACATTTCGAAAGGATTAGAAGCAATAAAATCAACGAATGGTTTGACGGTCAAGATATTTTAAGGGTTTGGCAAAAGTTTGCGGCCTTCTGATAACAAGCTAAGGGAAAAACAAGTGAACAAGACACCTAGTAGAAGAGCATGGAAACCTCAAAAAAACGACAAACCAAGTAGTGGGGAATGGAGAAAGAAGTTAAGCGCTGGACACAAAACGGAAACCCTAGAAATTTTCAAAAACATCAACATGAAATGATAATGTCGTGTTGTCACTCAAATTAATACCCAGGTATTGGCCATCGTTTAGGAGTCCTGTATAGGAGACCATTAATTTTTTCTATTGGGTGACCCATTCAGTGTTTATGCTGAATCGCTTGTGTAGGTGAGATCTGGTAAATCAGTTGTTATATGATTCTGATCTGTTCTGTGGCCTTAAGTAGATGTGGACGGAATTGAAAATTGTACCTAAATTGACTCTCAAATTAAAGCAATTGCATGCTTTAAACAACACTATCTAACGGGTCATTTGGGTGGCCCACAATCACAATCGCACAGTGGTTATTTCTCCAAGCTAGGGAGGGCGGCATGCTTCAGAGTTTGCATCTCGTGCGATGAGGTTATGTACCGCCTAGGCTATATCATTTCGAGTCCTCGAAACTTCCAATCAGAAACTACACACAGATCCCGCTTGGCAAGAACTTTAGCGGTTATCATTGCTGTTGAGACTTCGATCTTAGTGGTTGTGAATTTAGTGTGTGAACAAGATCCAAAACAATTCGTCCCCTTGATGAATTTGAATACAACACTGGGAAGACACAAGTCATGTGATGTCCTTCAGAGTATCAATAACAATCTACCGTTAACAAAGGGCATATATATCCAGATTCAGGATTCACGCGATGGGCCAAAACGAGATATAGTGTCTCTGCGTAAATGAGACTCATGTTTTGATATTGTGATTCATGCATAACATGCGCATATTCCCGTCAGTGCATACGAATTGAACGTTTATAGAAATCCATATATGGTCGTGTTATAAGTATACTAGGTAACACACATATATGATTCAAATCAGGCCGTGCTAACTATGCTTCTTCTTTCGGTGTAATTGTTATTTTGATTGCTGACTTCGATATGAAGGCAAGGCGATGAAACGGTTGCGACGAGGGATCATGCACAGCCCACTGTAGAACCGCACTTCTTGATGAAAAGTGGTGCCCTATACAAGATCTATTCAGAAGCACGGGAGACTGAAAGTGGGGTATCTCAAGGCCACCGAAATTGATATCCGAGTAAAAGGAGACGTTGGATGTGTATTCGAGCAGCATCAGACATTTCTTCGTGGTTATCTTAACTGTTCCGTCCAAGGACTTCAGCGTCGTTTTGGGGCCGGTGCTGAGACAAGGGTAAGCGGAAATCCCAACAGTAGAAGCCTCCAGAAGAATTTGATTCCCACATGGGATTTCAAAGGCGCTGTCGCCACCTCGTGTGACATTTTAATAGAGCAATAGCCGCAGTTGTTGGCACGATTCCCTTCCAACTTAACGGTACAACGAAAATCTTGGATGCTGCTGTTTGGGAAGCAGATTTCTGATGGTTGTATTTTCTTCCGAAGATCGGTCGTCGAGACCAGTGGTGCATCTTTTTTTATCTGCCTATATGTGGATGTTTTGGATCTTCCAGTGACTCAAGGTTAAACCGTTTTCAGGCAAACTATCCTGCAGATGTTCAATTCTAATTGTCCTGGCTTCTCTCAACGAATCCGATAGAATGGCACTATCCGCATATGTCAGTCAGTCCAATTAGCCGCCCAAGGTGTATTGGCAAAGTGAAAAGCTAAAGAGGATAATGGGGTTATTATCCGAAATCATTATGAACAAAACGAGGATCGATAGTCGTTTTGATGAACACCACTTTTTGAGAAACACCCACAGCTTTCAAAATACCATCTCTGATAAATAGTCCGGGATCTGGTTAATCACAAGTTGAACGTCATTCGCATTTGATCACAGCCTCCACATTCAAATAGACTTTCCAACCGGTCCATTTCGAAAATAAACACTAGACTCGAGTTTCGCTCTCCTTAGAACTCGTCAGTACTGCACATTCTTGCCACGGCCGGTGCTAGAACTTCTACCACGCTTTTTTGAGGTGACCGTGTTGATCACGGCGTCTATCACCTCACATTAGGCACGAACTAATTATCATATTTGAACACTCGACTACTCTCGCTTGTGAGTAATGATCAGGTTACTCGGTCATCTCGAGAGGAGACACAGTAACTGTCTTCTTATTTCCAGTCGACAAATCCTCGATTAGGACTTCAGATACAGGTCGAAATCTTCTATCTCGTTGCACCAGGCTATGTGACATTTTAGATTATTGATGAGAAATGAACGCTTTGGCTAATTTCAAGTTGGATATCACTCATATTTGATCACGGCCTTTATATTCAGGTGGACTTTCCAGCCGAACTCTTTCGGAAAGAAGATCAGAGGGTTTGATCTGTCTCGGAAGTCCTAATCGAGGGGTTATCGATTGGAATTAACAGAACAGTTACTGTGTCTCCTCTCGAGAAGATCGAGCAACCTGGTCATCACTCACAAGCGTAAGTGGTCGAGTGTTCAGATATGATAATTAGTTTGTGTGTAATATGAAGTGAATGGCGCAGTGGTGTAACACGCAAGCCAGCCGACTGTACTTTGAATGTCCGTAACACTCGCGGACCAACTTCCGGGCAATATGGACGCACCGGAGGACAGCGTTCTTCCGAAGTATAGATTCGAAAAACAGTCCTATAAAAGGAAACAATACGAACAAGCATGAGCCGAATGCCCAGTAAGCCAAGCACACGACTTACACAAACGTAAACTGAAACGTCGCCGGAAACACAGCAGCACGCTCTGTTGCGCAGTTCAAACTTAATCCGTGCGCGCTAGCTGCTTTCGACTGCGCGTTACATTGGTCAACACGGTCGCCCCACAAAAGCCTGGCAAGAGTGCTAGCACCGGCCGTGGCAAGAATATGCAGTACTGACGTGTTCTAAGGAGAGCAAACCTCGAGTCTAGTGTTTCTTTTCGAAATGGGCCGATTGGAAAGTCTATTTGAATGCGAAGGCTGCGATCAAATGCGAATGACGTTCAGCTTGAAAATACGACTTGTCAGATTTTCAAACTTAGAACAGGAAGTTGCCTAGAGCGGTGGGTGAACAGTGAGCAATGGCCGCTTTCATTAGAGGAAGTCGTGAGATATGTGGTCAAAAGCCTTAGACATATAAGTTTGCAAGCGAGCGATCGTGGTGCACTGCATGAGAAGCTGGAAGCAGACTGTGAAGAATGGCCGCCGTCTTGACTGTTTCATTTTGCTATGGATAACCAAACTGTTGTCGACCATAAGGAGGCCTATCGATTAAATACAATCGTATGAAAGCATCTCCTTACCACCGAACTAAAAAATTGAACGGAAGTCAGACGACATCAATAGATTGAACATCTAAGATATGAATTTTATGTAGGCAGTGTACAGCTGCAGGAGAGGTTGTTCAGTAGTTAGTAGCAGGTTGAGGAACATTGTTAGTGACTGCTTGAAAGTGATCCACATTTGTGTGTGTGAGACGGTCTTTTCAATGTGCAGATCATTCCAAAGAACAACTGCCTGTATGGTTTCAGCTACGGTGCTGATGTGACCAGATTTAAAACACATGGAATCACAACGTGTTGAGGACGGTTGTCACAGACTTACGACCATCTAACGCTGTTCTTCAGTAGTCGAAAAATGCGGAAAACTCGTGTTCACGACCAGCGAAAGCACCAGTCGGTCACCAAATGTCGTCGCTGCTGCAAACCTCTTTCTTTGCACGTAACAGCTTTGAATACGTCCAAACTGGACTCGACATAAGTGGCGGCTGTTTTTGATCCTCACGATGTTGTGTCACCGTTGTCTTGATGGTCTCCATGTAACGGGAATGTGTTTTTCACATATTTCGTTGGTGGTCTCTTTAAAGGTGGTAATAAGTTGGTCGTTAATCCAGAATGTTTTCAGAGGCGTAAACAGTGGTTGTAATGGGCCAGCCTCAGTACATCCCCATTGCTGCTCTATTGAGCACAACGTCAGATTTGGTGTCTAATGGATCTAACCTACAGCGAGCTGGCAGCTGTTGACGTCCAGAACCGTAGTCGTTTGAGATTCTACGGTAATAACTGAAGGCGTCGTAATCGGTAGCACCATGGGAGGAACGACAGACATCATTGCTTCAGCAATTGATTACGAGAGGTACAGTGTACACGGATGCCCAAGACATAGAACTCCTAGATTTGCTACCGTGTGGTAGGCGTGCCTGGACTCAAGTCGGCTACGTTTAGTTCTGTGAGTAATTCACTTGATGCTGCTGCTGATTGAATAAGTAGATTTTTCTCCATTTGGGACGTATCAGTCTGACTATCTAATTGGTCCGTGCACAGTGATGCAAGTGGGCTTGGGATCCTGTCAAATCTTACCCGTCGTGATTGCTTTTCGAATGTCGCTGATAATCCCTGGGTGATTAAATGAGTTTCGTTTGGAAGGTTGATTGTCCAGCTCCATGTAGCAATACGAATGTCTAGGTAAATCATGAGAGGAATTTGTTGGTTGCTCGTGGCTTGTGACAGTGACTCTTATGAAAATGGGGTCCAAATATCTCGGCTGAGTCGATTTGGTTGGTGGGATTTTAAGTGTGGTATTGGCATACGGAGCTGCTTGACAGAAAGATGATGTCTCGGAAAGCATATGTCCAGGTCGGGACGGTTTTGTGGGATGTCTTATGAATCGGTTGGCTGGAACCATCTGAGGTGGCAGCTGATACGGTGCATTTTCCGGGATTCAAGTAGAACGATAACTTGCGGGTAAGTCACAGATGTTTTGGTATAATGAGCTTGTGTTTGTTACTGTCAAACTACTAGGTGTTCGGAAATTCCCTCTGCGACATAAGTAGTCGCTTTTTAGGTCATGAGGCCAATCGACTGACAAGACTGGCGATGGCTGAATAAAGACATTGTGATGGATTGTCAAGCCGGTGGTGCGGGTGCTCCAACTCTCGGCGGAATACATTGACCGTGCAGCAAGTTACGTCTAAAATCCCACCGCGAGCAGGTCGGGGACAGCAGGGGGGACCGCATGAGCCATCTCTCAACTGGACCGGAGCAATGGGCGAGGCATGGCAGGCAAAATAGGATGAATAACCAGATCGGGGGCACGATTATTCCAACATCCGGGGCAATATCTCGACGTGGTCGTAGAACACGGCCAGAGGCCATAGTGGGTGGATTGCGGGCAGCACTAGCGATCGGACGAGCCATCGGTCAACGAGATCTGCCCAACGGACGAGGAACGGCAGGTGAAAAAACGCCCTGACAAGAGGCCTCGGACACACAAACCGGGTCGAAGTGAGCACGGTGAAAATCGGGAATGATGACTCATAAATGCAAACCCACTCGTAGCATGGTAACCAGCGTGTTGGGCAATAAAGATTGTGCTTCATTGGACGCCTTTTTTCTCTACAATATAACTGTAAGCCTACGAGTGTAGAGGTCATTTGCGTAATGGATTAGCATGGCGTCTTCCGACGTACATTCTGATCAGACATCAACATGTAACCAATTTAAAACATTGAGAAAAGATTCCATGGAGCAGAGCTCACAGCTGAACAAGTAGATGCGAAAATGAAAATAAAAAATATGGGGATGATGATTATCAGAGCAGTCGAAACGTCAACACAAATTATTTCGAATACACTGAGGAAATTGGACGCTTAATTGACAAAGCCCCAGCAAATTGGAGTATGCATTACCAAACACTTTGAAAACTCGTAGTGAAGCTGTCACAAACTTTAGCTCTGTGTCCCGTTTGGATTGTGTACCTTTCAACTAATAATTCTGGGTGCCATCCGTCAGCATCAATACGTGCGCTTGGCGTTTCTCACTGAGTTCCTTGTTGAGAGCAGCCAGTTGCAGATTTGTCCTCCCTATATAGCTTATACTGCAACTAAACGAGTATTTGTATGAACAGTGGGATGTGGCAGACGTAGACTGTTTTCCCGTGGCCAAGGGGACTAGTGAAGTTCTGATCCGGTATATTACACATGATTCTGCAGCGTTACAGGGTCTGGATACAACAGCTGTTGGACACTTTCAGTGTTGACCAGCTTTCACCTCGATGCAGAAATTCCAGTACTATATCTGTTTTGGTGTCTGTGATAACCGTATCCTTGATGCCACGACTCTGCCATAATTGCTGATAAATTGCAGCGGGTACTCGTTGGCCTGCAGGTGTTTGTGAGTGCTTAATTATAACGGTAAGTTGTCCTACGTGCATAGCCTTCGCGCTTTCCTGAAGAAGGTTTCAACCGGGCCTCCTTTATACTACACTGGACAGAAATCTTCAAGGTGCTAGGCTACCAAAATCAGAAAACCAAAATAACGGTAGTCTGAGAGGCACTATACAATCTTAGTTAATTAGATAAACGAAACTGTTTACAGTCGTTACCCGGTGACAAGTGTTTTGTGTTTTACCTGGCGCTTTTGTTGTTACGTTCACACAGCCTTACTTCAAGCAACTCGTTTGTCTAACTCTGACAATTGTCGAGACAACTTTCAATAATCGTTACTTCTTACGCACAAATTCAGCGTAGCTGGTGATCCCCGTTTTTTGATTGGTTGACTGCCGATCGGCCACAATCCCGTCTGCAGCAGCTTCTGCGTGAACTTCGATTGGCTAAACCATTTCAAATAAGGAAATCGCTCCAGCCCAGTTTCATTCTTCACGTACTATCCTGTCCATATAGGCCTTCGGAGATGGATTTTCTTATCATGCCACCTGATTTTCGGATAACTAGAGTGTCCAGGGAAGGAACGCAGTTGTTTACGTCGTTTTCTCTAGTGAGCTTAAGGTTTTGATAAACCCGATTCAACTCCAAGAACAAAACGCTTTAACCACTTGAGTTCTTAAAGATGTCTAGGATATCGTACACTTAGTGCTAAGAATGGGCCCAGCGAACTATCCATTGCAACCTGGCCCATTCGTAGGAATTTGAGTCTGTGGAATGTACCTGACTTATGGTTCTTCTTCTCCCCGTTGGTGTAGATGAACACAGCAATGGTCACGTCCGTAGAGACTCGAAATACCTCTTGTTGTTCAACCCCAAAACTGTTGTTTCCACTCCACGAGTACAGACAATTTGAATAGGGATCGAAACGGCTACCCTTTGTGTGACGAATCAACGATCGTATGTACTTGGCTACCAGTTCCGTTATGATCTCTTCTGACGAAGGGGTTCTCACGTATTTGACTCGAAAAACAAAGGGTAATGATGAGTGCAAACAAGGGGGTGAGCACCAAGAAGCATCAGTAGTCCTCTGGAAGTTGAGCTTTGTAATGCGTATACACAAGAGTAATAGTGATTACAGTTCGGACCCTGGAATGGGAGAAGAAACATTGCTGCTTAGGATAAAATCCCAATTGTTATCAACTACTTTATGAAACGGCATATTAGTAAACAGCTGTGTCACATCGAGTGAACACATGAGGTCGTCCCGAATATCTTAGCTGTCTAGACAACCCAAAGCCTAGCTAATGAGCTGAATTGTACTGAGTTGCGTTGCGTTGCGTAATGGACCATGTAGAGATGTTGAAAATTCTTTGCATGTCCACATGTGATCAGAATGTACAAAATAATACCCCGAAGAACATCACATTAATTGCATCAGTCAGATCTTGTCAACTGTCAGAAACTTCATGCACCCACTGTAACTTTGTTCAACTGATTGCTTATTTGTTATCTGGTCGTTTGTTTTTTAACCTATCTGAAACCTTGTTTGAGGCAGTTTCGTTGGCAAACCGTTCGTTTTCTTTCCCGCTGAAAGATGTTTGCTCCATTTAAACTAGAAATGGATCAATCATAATTTATGTGAATATACCTTGATGCGATATCGCAGTTGCGAAGAAAATTTGGCTGTAATTTGTAATGGTCAATGACGTTTTCAACTACAAGAAACAAATGCTGGTCTACAACCGTCACATGAATATGAAACGAAAATAGGGCTAAATGGAAAGGTTTTAAACACAGTAAATATATACGCATGATAACTGAGGCAGTGCCCAGTGCTGTATCAAATTCGAAGTCGATTTCAACCGTGTCATGGTCAGGACGTCGGTAGATTGACGTAGGTTGAATTAAAGAGGACAAAATGATAAACAAGTCGGTAATAAAGTTGAAAAAAAACGAAACATGCTGGGTCATTTGACTGATTGTGAATAACAGCAAGCAATCGGTCAGCTTTCTATTCGTACTTGGGTAGCGAAGAAGCCGCGGAGATGGGAACATTCATTTGGACAAACAGAAGAAACAGCGGTTAGTTTGCATTTCCCATGTTATCGTCCAGGTACTTCTGGAAGATGACTCGGGCCACGTAATTTCCAATGGCCATAGCATAAGTTGCTGGGTTCCCGGTCGGTATGATAGGCACCACTGAGGCGTCGGCCACACGTAAATTACGTAGACCTATCACTCTGAAGCAGATCGCGATTGCAAATTACATAAGAACACTGAGTTGAGGGCGGCCATTTTGAGGTGAAGAATAAATCGGTGTTCGCAAACTCATGAATACGGAGAAATGTCGTGCGATAAATAAGTTTTCAACTTAAATTCCAGATAATGTTGACCTAACTGTTAAAAGAACAGTGTCTTCACAAGGTGGCTTGGTGATCCATCCGCCAACGTTCATTTGCCTTAAGTTGTATAAATGTCTTTGTGGGGCGCAGCGGTATTTACTTGGTACACAACACCAATGAGAAATACAGCTCTGCAAAACTTGGGGCTAAAATTAGCAGATTATTACAGAGAAAAGAACGGTTAAAACGTGGTATTCATCCTACTCTGGAAATCACCGTGTGAGGCACAATTGCACGGAAGTTGGCTCCACTAAAGAGCTGTCTATAAGACATCTTTGTGATCCAGTAAACTTTTAAACTTCGGTAAACATTAGCGGACGTTAGTAAAAAGCAAACGCGCATCTATAAGTAAGCTGTTCACAAGACGAGTCTGCATACAGGACAGCCCCAATATGGGACTGGATGTGATCACTCCCGTTTTAACACTCATCGATTTTAAGTAACGTTACATAGAAAAGCACAATGAACCCACACTGCAGTCCGAAAAGGTAATAGCTGTAGAGAAAGAAGAGGACGACCTTGAGTTGCTTAGAACAACAAAAATTAACAGATATGAACACATGGACATTTGTTACGGCTAAACTCCGTATACTCGTTCTGAATCGGAGATTTAATCAAAGATTATCGTTTAATTCGTCGGAATTCCAGAGGTTTTGGGAAATATAGGTTCATATTTACACATATATATATACGTTGGACGGTACTGAAAGGTAGGAGATAAGTTGAGGGGAAAATGGGAAGTTTTTCCTGAAACCACAATTAAATTAGACACTATAACTCACTAAAAACTTAAAGAATGATTTACAACTTGTATATAAACACCTAAGCGTGAAAGAAACAAGAGTTTGCTAGTGATGCTATCAGTAGTTTTTTGCACTTGAAGGTTTACCCAGGTGGTCACTTAGAGTGGAACCAGTAACATGCACATCAAGTCAGTGGTTACTGAGTTTCTTAGAATAGTTACAAACAAGATGTTCCAAACTGTACAAACTCCAACACTGCAGGCACCTTGTTTATAGTTCTGAAGACACCTGTTGTTGCAACTTCAGCAAGTGACTACAGAGACAGTGAGTCAGACCAAGTTCGAGAATTCGCCTCGGGTATTGTGACAGCCGGTATGACAATTTCTAATTCGAAATACCATCACCCCTAACAGCTCATATATAACTAACCTAGTTTAGACAATGCTTACCCGTTAGAAGCTGGACGAAGCAACGAAACATAATTCAATGATATACGCTATCTTCTCTGAATCCTTTTCACAATGGATCTTGAAGAATTTGATTCCGTAATTAACAGTGAGGGCATACCAGTGAGTCTGATAACAAAAGGACGCTTTCTGAATGAAACCTCACATGCGACCGGGTTAACATCCCAACTATGTTAACTTTCTCTGTTATCGAGTGACAGTTAGAGAACATACTAAAATCACCTGAAACGGTTGTTCCTTGGTCTCTACCACCGATAGTGTTAGCTAGCTCCTCACCTCTTGAAAATTAACGAACGCCTGGCAATTGACTAGAGCGCGTCACCTTATAGGTATGAAAAGTAAAATGGAGGGTGTTATGTTGTGACCCGGTAGAGCAGGCTTACAAAATTGCTTTTCTCTTTTCATAATACCATCTAGTATTCGCCATGTTTCCTTGTCTTCAGTTTAGAGCAGTACTGTAGAACGCACTAGCTGTAATAGTTTAAAGACGATTAATAAGAATCGCAGCAGTTTTATGATGAAACCATAAGATACACCTCCAGTTGTGAAGTGACACGCCTCGAAATTTATATTAACTTACTGGCTTTTGAGATAATTTCGAAGTCACTGAAATAAGACACCATAAATATGTTGGTTGAGCATATTAGGTGAGCATGAAATCCCATTTAGGATCCAAGTGGACAATGTGGTGTGTGGCGTACGCCAATGGCTGGTCGCCAAGTATACTTTCCAAGTCTTTTGAGGTAGCAGGTATGACAATTTACAGGTTGGTAGATTTTTCTAGGTAATCACAATTGTGGATGGGAATGACAGTATTGACCTCTCAGGTATTCGGATATTATCCTCATCTTGTGGATAGCTCTCCTGTGCAGCACTTCAGCACGATTTGGAAAATGAAGTCAGAGACAGACAGTTTTCTATGAAAGAAAAGCCTATTCAACTTTACAGTGACGTATGGTATGGTTTCATCTAGTATACCATTTCTAGTGGTGTTTGATTTTCTCACTTGGACGTAAACAAAATCACCAGCATGTTTAACTCCGAGCACATCAGCCATTCCCTAAATTACTTATGGTAAGTTGTTGTCATCGCGTAGATGTGGGATAATAGTTAATGTAAACCGGTGGTTTTCACTTGATGTCAAACCCATTACTTAGGTTAATTCGGCATTGGTGTTCAGCTATTCACATTGCTGTTGTTTATTGATTGAATGCAGCAGTAATTCATTCGCTATTGTTGGGTCACCTCCGCTTGGTACGCATTTCGAGAGGATTTTCAAGGAGATTGAAAGCATCTTTACTCATCGTCTAAATGGTTCCATCTCTGCTACAGGACCGTACTTAGCGAAAACCCCAGTTGTTCAAACCTCGATGAGTTGCCAATGATTGGTCAATGGTGAGTAGGTTGCGGCTTCTGCACAACTCACATCATCTAGTTTCCGTGTCACGTCGCCCAGTTGGCTTTGTGGCAGTTCTCAACGTGAAGAGGCCACTAACTGTACGTCAATAATTTTGTTACTGCCGCCACTTTGATATCGTTGCAAAGGTAGTTCACCCTGTGTGGCCTGCAGATTACGATGTAGGTTACCATAACCCGTCCCTACATCATATAAAGCCTGCATTGTTCTTTGTTAGGTTACGATCTATCATCACGTATTAAGATTAACTGTAGGAAACTGTTAATGACAACGAACCCATTGGAATAAGCACCAAGCCAGAAGTGAACAAAACTGCCGTCAATTGGAGAAATCCTGATGAGAACAGTTTACATGTAACATCAGTTAAGCACCAGACGGTGTCCGGTGTGAGTAATGTTCCGCAAGTGTTTTCAGGCGACATTCACCGCAAAGAACTATACTACCATTCACTTGGTCTTGACGGCCGTGATAAACCCAGTTTTTCGTCTGAAACCTCTTCTTTAATCCAGATTTCCTCAACATCTAACTGAGATTTACCGGAGCATCATTTGTCGGTCTTCCCTCTAAGTGTACCGTGAACTGCATTTATGTGCTATTTAACAACGCCAACTGAATTATAGGTTACTGCAGAGAAAATTAAAATCGTTAAACCTAGAGACGTCTCAACTCCAAAACGGACCGACATCTGTCGAAATGGATTTGGAAGTTTGTTACTGAGACACGGTACTGTCTCCGAAATACACAGCCAGTGTCCGCACTCGACTGACGCGTCCTGCCTATTGGCCCCGTTATCGACCCAGTTAGTGTGTTCACATTTCAGTCACATCGTTTAAACCGAGTATTCTGGTGGCTGACTGAAGTGGTCGTGTTCCGTCAGCCCATATCGGGTTTGTTTGTTCAGAAACCATTATTCGTGAACCGGATCAGGTTTCTACATCAATATCCTCACACAACTAACTCGTTTCTTAGTTATGGTCTTCGAAGTTCGATGTACAAATGAATTGTATGATGGTGACTGTGACATGCACGAATCAATACGGAATGCTTCATTTCCGTCTCGTTTCCCTCCTGACTGTACCGTTTAAATTTCCAAAAGAAATAAGCTGTTTTATGTGTCTAAATCAACGACTTATACCCGGTGCCAGTTCTGGCTATAAACAGCAGGTTAGTAAACTTATATACAATGCTTTAGGAGAGTGTCTCTGTCGGGAGCTAGGACAACACGAACAGTCATAGAACAATCCATACAAAACAGTTCAGAGGGAGAATCATGCTAATTGTAGTGTGTAGCATCCTGAGAAATTCTCTAGTTTTCTTCCGTTGTATGCACAAAATGCCCCGAAGCCCCAATATCTGTTTGAACACGATTGAAAGCCTTTTATAGTTAGTGATTTCGAAATAACGCTTACACAGTCGGTCACGATGACTACTGACAATGTTTTGGATGCAGGGGCTTCGACCTATGGCGCTGAGTAAACGGCCGATTCAAACTCAGCGTGGTGTATGGAAAGAGCCTTCGCTTGACAAATCTGAACCATTGTGTAGTAACTTGTTCAATGTCCTACGTGCACGTAAACAGATAATGGAATAACGGTCAGTGGAACGGCGTATAACGGAACGACAGGCAACGGTAACGAACAACGGACTACACACAACTAGTTCGAAACTTTCCGGCCAACTCAACCACCCGAGGCTAACACATGAACACAGAGAGAAGACTGGCCTCCGGATAGAGTACCTTTATGTCACTCAATCCGAAGACAACACGGTCACAAACCAGATCAATAGGAAGACCAACTCAAAGGCGGACCAAATAATGAGCCTAAACAGTACAATGATGCGCGTAAGCGGGATGTAGGCATGTGGGCGTGGAGGCGTGTAGGTGGGGTGCCAGAGATTTGGCACAAGGGTTGAAGGACAAAGTGGCGCATGACTGTGCCAACTATGAAGGTCACTCGCCAGTGTACTTTGTTGACCTTTGCCACACAATATTTTCGGGGAACTAGCGACTTCCCCGACACATTGAGTTCCGTTTATCCTCCTCATCAGGACGGCAAGAGGTCATGTATTACGAGACGCAAGCAGTTCGTCTATTCTCATCAGATGGATTTCTGCTCGTGTGTTGTCATACTGACCCGCGTTGAGTCATTGTTTGCACTGGCCATTTGGAGATATGTTCCACCATCTTGTGTCGCACATTTCTATCCGTCCTGCCACAACAGACGGACCGGTAGATGACATGCAATACGGCGTCTCTGATCACAAAACCCTTAATCACAACGGGTCATGTGGTTGACCCCGCCACTTCGTTTATTGCCTCGTTATGCAGTGCCAACCGTAGGACGTGGGCGCTTTCAGAAGCGTTGTTAATGAAGCTTCACACACCTATTTTCTGTTGACAGAAGGTGCTGACTTAGTCGCTCTCGCTGCCGTGGCTCTGACACCGTCTACTCCACCCTGCCAACATCTGTGACGTTCATTTGTTTCAGTGTCTTGTTGCCATGTCCTAAACCTGTATAACTGAATACTTTTGCAGCTGACAGATGGGAATAAACGCAGTGCTTACATCTGGCAATGCATGTTTTCCTGTTGTCTTGCTGAACAGGGTAAACATACAAGGAGTGGGTTATTTTACGAACGTGTGGACAATATGCCATAAGCGAATACTATGAAGACAAGGAGTTATTGTGGTAGATTGGGTTAAATACATCTGACAGAGAAGAAAGAACTGTTTTTGTTTGATGGTACTACCAGCTCATTCAGCCACTAATACAAATCAACTTAATAGGTTCAGGACTGGTTATTATTCGCTAAAGAGATAGGGACTGTCGATTCGGTTTAATTTGTAGTTTTGCAATCGTAATTACGATAATCTCTGAGACTAACTGATCCCGTCCTACTGCAGCAATTTCAAGTCACTTTCAGGATATGTGCTTAAAACGTGCTGAGCGACTGGTGAACTCACAGATTCGACAGAGTGTTAAATTCGTAGCGAAACAGTTTTGTACCCTTTCCTTGTTGTTCGGTTACACGAGTCTCAGGGTTACTATTGGATTGATTTGCGCCCTATTTTGTCACTTAGCCCCAATCTACCGCGGTCAGTGTATCAAGCAGAGCACACAGATACATTACAAAAGATCTAGCAAGATGACTGTTTGTGTATTTTAACTACCATACCCTACAGATGTTGAACATGTTACAATCACAGTCACAAAATTGACCACGGCGAAGGTGTGAGTACACGTAATGTGGATTGTTCAGAGCATCTGTTGCATTTGAACGACGTTTGCTACGCAGATCCGGTGGTTGACTATAAGTAGTTGGGCGTGAGGACATCGATCAACAAGAAACACCCGCGTTCTGGACCATACCGATCTGGGGTTTCAGTGTCTCTTCACAAGTTACCAGATAGCCACCCAACATACCATTCAGAAAAATACGGATGATTGGACGGAAGGTCGTTTTGTTGTAACAGAGCATATAGCACCACTCCAACAAAAATCATCATTAACGGAAAAACTCCTGGGACTCCGGGGCATCCAAAAGAGCTTAACATGCTTCAGAAATTGGTTTGATCCGGACGTTAAACGGTTTACTAAAGTCTATGTAAAGCACATTCAAAGTGACATTTTGGCTACAGTATCGGAAGATGATAACGTTGGTTACTCTCAGTCAGCACATACTCCGGTGGTGTTTGAAGTGGACGGAAAGTTTCTGAGACTTATCACTCAGATGTTGATATATATAGTGACGGGAAAAATAATCTGGATGATTGAGGTGCACGGAGATGCAGTTATCATGGTTCCCGGAAAGAGTAAATGTCGTCCAACCAACCAGTCTGTGGCTCAGTTATGTTGGTCTAGGTTCAGTAATTAGATTGAGTAGACTGTTATCCATAAATGAAAATCAGACATCGGCAACTCAATGGAGAATATCTTTATCAATCGTAGTACATCAAAGAGTTTTCCACCGGTATTCCTTATTTCACACTATGATGCTCATCTCCACAGCTGCCACCTAGAGGAATCGATTGATCTGGGTGACAATGAATATGATGAGATGGGGCTACCACTTTTACTTTTATTCCCGACTGTATTCGATTATGTCTGGTGTGATAAGCTTGTATCCGATGACTTATTTAGGCTTTGCTTCATTCCATTCGTACCGGGCAACAGCGATAACTGTTTGAAAATCGATTCTATTGAGTGCACAACCAAACCACACTGGAGGTCAGTAGCAATTAACGCTTTTTCGTTGAGTATAATCTTGGTTGACTTACGAGTAGAATTGTTCCTTTGATTCTGATGCACTTGTCTGCTGAATGATTCTCTATTTGACCTCATTTTATTGGTCTCCGCAATAGCCTTCTTTAGGAGGATCGCGGTAATCTGAGTGATAGAGAGCAACCAAATAGACAAACAGGCCAAATATTGCCTACTTATCTATGTATGCCAAGTTGGCAACAGTAAGGGAACCAGTAATCCCGCATTCAGTTAGGACGGAGGAGGGCCAGATAATCGAAGAACAGGCAGGTTTCTGGAATTTTCACGCGTGTATCGCTCGTATATTTATCTTACGACAGGCAGTAACACATCGACATTCCTTTTCCCAGCCAACGGTAGCGCTAAGTCTTGACCTAAAGCTGCTTTGATTCGGCTACCTCACCTACTCTCTCAAACTACCTGCATGGCAGAGGAGTCGGAGCGGAGTAGGCATATATGGGAAGCTCTCTTAAAAGTTCTTCGCTTCAAGTGGCGTTTACAGAATTTTTGACCTCCCACCACTTTTTCAACCGTAATATGGGTGTTATTCAAAAAGGAGCACTCGGAGGTTTCGAAGATCACACTGTGTATAGCTTCTTTTATCAAGTAATGTGCTGATTGATACAGCGTATACGGAAAAGACGTCGTTTTACTGAACTCTTCTTCAGAAAGCATGCAGACTACACTGAACTGCCTAAATTATATGGCTGATCGGCATAGCATGCACACCGCATTTTTAAAACCTAAACTGGTGCACACAGAATGCTGGTGGCTGTTGAGCGTTTCACTTCCCCGAATAGTGTCATCTCAATAGTTCGCTATATTGCTGTCGAAATGTCCACGAGGATAGATAACGTAGGTAGCACAATTGTGGTATTTCAAAAAAGTCAGATTATCTACCAGTGGCAAGGTTTACAATGTGTGTGCCAGCTCGGTTTTACTCCATATATCTTAAGTTAAACCCATTAGTTTGGAGGAAAATTCTGGGCTTTCGGTAATCCGCCACCGCTGCCCCATCAGTTAGCCTGTATCAAATAGGTTGACTGTGATTAACGCAACAGTTCATCGGCGCGTATTTGGTGGAAGTGGAGGTTCTCGGTCATTCACACTGCTGACTGAATACTCCCTCGGACAGGGCACTGTGACTCAGTCTATAGCGAACTTATATTCACAAGGTTGCCGACTATTTCATTTCGTGAGATTCCATCGTCTTTTATTCTTCCTTATTTCCTCCTGTTCTTTTTTCTATAGAATTTTTCTCACTACTTGCTCTGTCATTCATTGAGTTATTGTTAAGATCAGTGGCACTCCAAGCCGAGATACCCACAGGTACGGCTGATAGTCGTAAACGACAAACGTGATTAAGACAGAGGAAACGCCCTGCTTTAGGCAAGACAGATTCATCCAGCAGAATATTAGATCAATGAACGTAAACATTAACAATGTAGAGTTCAACGGAGAAGTTTTCGTCTATCTAGATAACATCCCATATGTCCACGGAATCCATTCTGTCCACAACATCAAGCGGTTGTACACCTGACGGTCTGTTTGGTGAGAAAACGTTCATTTTCATGTTCAAGAAACATGTTTGACGAGTCGTATATTTGTCTTGCAGTACAACAGTTTGCCACTATTTTGTGACCACCTTATTGTCGGTTCCCTTTGACCAGATTGCGACTGTTTCTCTGTTCATCTTACATTTAAAACTGAATGTGTACTCAACTCAAAAACCAACAACATCTCTTTTCAAAGTGACTGAGTTTCTATTATTTTCTAACTGGTCAGCTTATCACTTTACGTGATACAGACACGCCAAACCATTCGCCAACATGGGCCCCGTTAAACATATTTCCGTTCAATGTATGACATTAGCTTAGAAACGCGCAGAAATCAGTACAAGTTTGTCTCAGTTGAACGTGTATGTAGGTGCACTTCCTTTTTGTTTGGCTATAATGTGCGCCAGCCTTCTGGCAGTGTAGTCAATATCTCGGTTGATCCCTCTACTAAGGGGTGAGGGGTGATTTGACCTCTTTGTTAGAATTTGAAGAGCCATTTGGTTTTAGTGCTTGTACCTTCTTTTCTTACTTAGTGAATAAATTCCTTGGCTTTTCACTAATCAATAATTTTTTCCTTCTTTCTTGAGAGAACGCTGATGTAATCTAGCCATTTCCACACACCGGTTTGGATGAACAATTTTTCATTTGCCTTGAACCAAACGTTCCACTGTCGAAGTAGAAACTTCATTGTTCTGCGTCAAGCCCTTCAACACTTGTTCCGCCAGTCTTCGTGCGGCTTCCTCTATACCTTGCTGATTTTTCGCTTCCGTTCGAACGAACAGTGTTGAGTGCGGCAAGAAAGATAAGAGAGCGATTTTTCAATATTTTAAGCTGTCTCAATGGGAGTCATCTCTCAGCATGATAGGACAGGAGTGCATACTTTATGCACAACCGAAACTTGGCCAATTTCCCGCAGGATCCAAGTTTTAATATGGTCTGTGCATGGCAAGGTGCTCACCCACACCTGTAAACCTCTACAGCTTACTACCTCGACAAAGAGTACAGAAATTTCAGGATGAACAATTAGATGGCTAGATTGAAAAGTTTCCAATATGGAATGGATAAATATGAGCCCTGCTACATACAAACTACCTGTGAGGTGTTTACTGTGGCAAGATTTATAGTTTCATGTGAAACAAAAGGAATGGACCTTACTGGCTCCTACTGATTAATTACTATTTCGGGTTTCCTTATTATATCACAACCACAACTTCCAGCATGATTATGACCGAGACATCATATAAACTTATGCCGGAAGAAGTTTGGTTACTCTGTTTGCTACTGATATTGGACGAGAAGTGGCGTGTCCGGATGACGTTATTTTCAGTAAGTTTTTCAAGCCAACTTCCGTATACACAACAAATCCATTGAGTTTATGAACATTACGTAGAACATGTGTAATAGCATAAAGATTCACGTGAGAAATATTTCACACTTTTTAATCACCAGAATTAATGTGAACCTTCTGCTTCTATCCATAGTGCAAGGAAAAACTATAGCCATGACACTATGGAATCCCAATAGTTGCACTCTATAGTGTGGATTTACAGTGCGTCTTTCGTGGTTCCAAGCAAATCGCGTTGTTCTCATTCACAAACGGGGCAATCACTCTCTGAATAAAAAGACTGAAAAGGAGACTGGTTCCTTACTTGTAGTTCACTTTTTCTATTACATATAACTTGTTATAAATACGCACGGTCAACACTCACTAGCAAGTAAGGTAAAAATATTACTTAGTTCAACTTGAGGTTAACACATACGTATCTCCAATTGAGAGCTGAGTTAACAATGGTTTATGTGAATAAGGCGAATAGCCACCAGTAACTTTTATTATCAGCTGAGCAAATTTTTTCTTCTCTATACAGAAAATGATTATCGTGTATACGCAACGTTACCTGAGATATTTCCGCTGTCGTCGTTGTATCCGATGAACCAACAAGGTCAGCACGTTTAGAGTGGATGTACTTGCTAGAATAGACTGTAAGAAGACTATTTTGTAAAAGTAAGTCTACGCAGACTGCTACTGTTTGCCTTGTAAAACACTGGATTAGCGATCACCGAGGCAGCTCAAAACGGGACTAAATGGCATGATGATTAAATCATCAGATAGCAGAGAGATATAGAAGCAGCTGTCATAACCTTTGAATGTTTCCTGCAAAGTTATTGTGGTCCCACTAATCACCAGTCAAGAGACGGACAACTTGTATGACCTGGTTTAATCACATCAGCACCATTCATTCCTAGAAGTCGAACCAGCAACACGTGAAAGAACGTGCGGGAAGAGTTGAATGCCTTTGTGCCAACCAGGTAGCCGTGACCTCGTGGCCTAGTGTTTATTGAAATGTCATGAGGCTTGGTACTCAGGTTCGCAGGCTCGAAGGCGAAGTGTCATTGTCCTGAATGCAGACTCACCTTTGATCTTTTATTCACTGTTACAGTCTACAACAGCGGGTAACATGGATCTGAAAAGAGGCTATTATCAGGAAGCTTGCAAATACAAAGAACTAGTAACTTAACATAGGTAGAATATAGTTGTATTTCAAAGTGTGGGCTAGTAAGGAATATGAAGACATAAACTCGGATCTATCATTTCACGTGCCCGTGAAGAGATCCTGTTTTTTTCTATTCCATTCGCATCTGTATAACAGAGAAAGGTGTTTGGCTGAAAAACCAGGGTCAACTGTTGCCTACGCTGTTTATCAATCCCCGCAGAAAATGGATATGCAAACTTTCTGAAATGGTCTCATTTATACCATTAGGATGTTGATCAAGTACGTTATCCCATTTGCACAGGCATGTTCAACTTGAGCAGCTGACTTACTTCAGAGTGGGGGATACGACTGATCGTATGTTTTTCTCCTGTCCGGCAGTGACAGGACATGTTCCGACAAAATGGTAGTTGGAGATGGTGATAGACTGAATGAGGCAACCGAAAAATTGCCGCCATCTTTTGGAAACTCCCGAGTGTTGATCATTACTAGCCTCTTGGTTAGATGGTGGAGCTGGACATCCGGGATAAGTTGGTATGTGCAAACGGGCACCGAGCGCCCGGAATGCTTCTAACCCCCTTGAAGCCATCTGGATTGGAGGAAGCAGTGAGGGTTGGTCAACTGACGGAACGAATGCCTTGTGACCAGTGAGAATAGAATACAGCCAGCTAACTGCCTCAACCATTCGCTCCATGTCGCTGGCCACGCTAAAGAATGCCGGATCAACTTCTGGCTGCGCTGTTTGACTTGATTGTGAAGATAGCAGATCTAATTGCACATGGCCACGTGAGGCCGGTTCCAACAGGCTGACCAGAATGATGATGGTATTTTTCAGACCTTGGCCAACCGGAGGTAAGAACTGACGCCATACTGAATCCGAGAAATGTCCAAGCTACGAGACGAAAAAGTGGCGTAAGTATCTGAGCTAAACTGTTATAAACGAAACAAAACCAGTCCTCGTTTCATGCAAAATCTAGGGGGGGGAGATCCGTAGGTCTGGTACGTTTGTACTACTGCAAACAGTTGTTTTGTGGAGTGAATTTGAAAACAGTGGCCGAAAAAAGCAGACGAATTTCCTTGCATCTCGACACATACGACGTTGATGTTTGTATAGCAAGCCCAGACGAGATTAGTGAAAAGAAATACGGGACTATGTATGATCAATTAAACTGTTCATAGCATTTTTAGGCTGACGACCATGGCTTTTTGTTGGCAGAGTGGTGGTTGCCACCTGTCAATTGCAACAACCTCAAGGGGTTGAAACAGCCGTCGAGTGTTGGTTGCGTAACGCCTTGTTATTGGTGATCCCACGTCCAGAGACCAAGTGACGTGATCTCAAGGAACCTGGCTGATTGGTTTGCACTGGTTACTGAGTACCATTTGCTGAGACCTGTTTCAGCTTACGTTCAGTTCAAGCTGGGACGCACTGAGCTACTCAATTGTACACCTGCTGTTCCGTTCTGCTTACGTGGATGACCTTGCACCCATATTAAAACTGGAAAACGCAGGAAACTCTAACATACTGAGGCAAACATTATCACCTGAGGGATTGATATGAGGTTCGATGGATAAATTATCTTGAGGAGCACCGCGGTGAATGTTTGTTTAACTACTGATCGGAGCGGGCTGTTGCGGTTCATGATTGCAACCACTCTTCTGCCAGTTTACAAAACTGTAGATAATACGTTGATAATAATAAGTTGATAATACGTTGAGTAACACAATACTTTTCGCCCGAAAATTTCCTGCAACACTACGGACTTTTGTGTTACGATAGCCTCCTCGTGGTTGAGGAACTTCGTTAGTATCCCAGTCGAAACACTAAGAGGGGAAACAATATAACTGACATGGTAGACTAATCAAGATGTGTATTGCATCTTAGCAAGACGTTACTGTTGAACCATTTTCCAGCCAGATGGCAAGTTGTGTTCCTGGCCAAAAACACCATGATTATGATTAGATCAGGCTAGTCTACTCTTGTATGTGCAATCGATGTGGAAGCTGGTATCCTATCCGTATTCTGAGTGGCAGTTACTGTGTTACTTCGAAAGAAGCCCAGCTAGTAAGTCAGTAATGTTTTATACACTTCGGGGTTGAATGTTCAACATTATGCCTGCGAATGTCTACAGCTAATGGAGCATGCTCAACTAACTTACCACAACTCACAGTAATCATCGTCGAAAGAACGTTTATTGGCAGGTCAGCAAACAGCCATACCTAATGTAACTCGAAAATAACTACTGATTCAGTTTTTTAGTTAACTCAGCAAGAAGGCTGCGTTTGCGTAGATGTTGCAGTGAAGGTGATCCAACAGAAAAAGCGTGAGAGCTGGTGCTTAAATGATTGAATAAACACTTCCAGAAAAGTCTGGTTAAAAACGGCAAACTATGCGGGAGAACAGCGTAGACACATGTTTCGAAGATTACATAATAGTGAGAAACAGTCAAGGTAACGGATTATCTACCGAGAGTCTCACGAGAGTCCGACAAATGTTTTAATGGTGTGAAGCGAAGTATGAAGTCATTCGGCAGCACGCTAAAAAAAAACAGTTTTAACGATACATTTGGTCAAGTAGCACGTGTGCGATGGTAAAATATGTGGAATGAAAGGAAAATTGAGAAGTCGGAAAGGATGACTTTTCGACTTTGATGAAAGTCAATTATTCTGAAGTGACCATGTCGTGTTAACGCCCAGAATTAGCCGACGCATTTAAGGGAAAGAAGTTGGGACAAGGCTTCATTATTTTCATGGAGAGGTTTATAGAAAGTTTTCTTGCATTGATTACTTTTCACAGTTGAATCAGATGTACTAAAGCATCCTTCTGAACTGTAACCGGATTGATATTACGAAAGATGTGTTCAGTAAGTTTGAAGGCTAACTTCCCATTGTAAACACCTCTAGGTAGAAAAGGATTTGAGGAACAAACTGCAAACAGCCGTTTACGATCACTGGCATCGGACAAGAGGTTTGATTTATGTGTAAAGTGTGAATGTCGTCAGTAATGTTTTGGTAATGTACAACAAATCTCAACGGTGAATATGGCGGAGAGTTTGCACGTGGTAATTCAGTGGTGTTTAACGTGAGCTAGATGGCGCAGTGATCAAGACGACTGCCTGATAAAAGAGTTACCAGTTCAAGGCGTTACCAAACCTAGCTAAGCGTAGAAGAGTTGAAGTTAACAAGGTACATTACCTAATTACTTACTTACTTGTTCATATTTGCTCTTCTATCCGTACATAACAAACAGGTTTTAAGTCTCGTCCATAGCAAGAATATTTACTGTTGACAAGGCTGGCTTCATAAGAAAGCACTAGATTCAAGTTTCGTTCATAATAGAGCTCACCGGTAATGTAAGTCCTCGGTCAAAACATTTACAACGATTTGGTTAGCCGAATACCAACCGCACAAGATTGTGATTAAACGCATGAATATGGTTACTCGGTCATACTTTGAGGTTACTAGTCAACACGCTGGTCACACAAACACGAGACTCGGAGTGTAAGTTCCGGCTCAAACGAGGATATCTACTACAAATCAGACCGCGTAAGAGTGAAGACAGAGTCTAGTGCTTCCTTTGGAAAGACATTTAAAATCGATGACTGCGATAAACTGTGAGTGGCGTTCAGTTTAAAATAATCCGATAATTGTTCGCAACCGAATTTGGTTGGCCAATTGCGTATTACAATTCAATCGTGCCGAAGTGAGGAAATTGAGGCAGTGAGCAAGAAGGATGGCCCGTGGAGACGTAGTCGGAGTTCAACTCCCGTCCGTGGACAGGGTTTGCATTACTAACGTATTATAAATTGGAGAGGTATTAAAATCTGAAATTACCCCCTTAAAGTGATTGGATGAAATTTTATTGGAACGTGGTAGATACAACCAGGTGTGAGTGAAGTTCGAAGTAAATGGACTAGGTATCCAACACGTTGTTTTCAGATAGCAGTAACTTATTGCGCCATAGGACAGAAAGTGTGAGAAAAAGCCTTTTATAAAACCTCAGTATGTTGTTGCATTTTTGAAACTGAAAAAGGTTAGCGTTATGTTCTCTGTGTAGTTTCGCCATATCAGTTAAATTTTAGGTTGGGCGTCACTCGCAAATGCACGCAGCCTTCGCATTCAGATAAACTTTCTAGCTAGCCTCCATCGAAAAAAAGCACTAGACTCGAGGTTCGCTCCTATTAGAGCTCGTCAGTAGTACATATCCTTGCCAAAGCCAGGGTTAGAATCCCGGTCACGCTTTCTCAAGTCAACCGTGTAGACTACTGCGTCACTGACCTCAGATTAGGCACGACCGAATTATCATATCCGAATGTAAGGGGTGTTCAACTAAAAAGTGACCAAATATCTGACAGCTCACCAAAAATCAATTAACAATCGGTCGAACGCGAAATTTGGCTATTGTTGAGGTCACCGCGACATTGTGGAGCAAGATGGTTAGCTTAGTCGCCCCAGTTACCTCGGTCAGTGATTGATTCGCTTAATCAATCTGGACTCCACTGGATTTCGCAGTCATGTTGAAAGTGAGATGATGCAGTAAATTTCGGTCGATATGGAGCCACGTATGCGGAACTTTTAATTTTTAACAGTTACACCTTTAACTAACGCCATCATTGAGCTTTGGAGATTTCAGCCACGTGATTTATGTCACTATTTGTCTGTTTTATCATTTTACTAGGGCTGGTTTACCCTGGTATTCATGTGCCATCGTGCGTCTGTGACTGGAGGGAGAGAGAGTACAAAAGGATGCCGGTCGTGCATTTTCATTCTTTGGTTTGTTTATCCAGGTGAATCAAGTGGACCGACTCTTTGAAATGACATTTTGAAAAGTGAACTTTGACCAGTTGTTCAAGTTTTTGCAAACGAAAGTGTCAAAGATCACCGTTAAACGAACTTTCCAGAGAAACCTCTCTGCTGATTCTAATGTCAAAGTTGACCTTTTCGCAGTTGTGGTGCAAAGATGGTGATGTGCCCACGCGATCACAATGATTATTACAAATCGCCGTACAGCGATGTTGATTTTAAGTTAACTGATCTGACCAATGGGATTATAGTTTTTAGCTGTAACGTCCCAGTGTTCTTCGTTCTACAGATCAAGCAGTATTAACCAATTTCCAGTTAGTTTGCAAGTTGACAACAGTGGCTTGCCAGAGCAACCATATGCCTGCATGAATGAGAAGGTGGGTGGCGCATGGTCGTGCCACTTATAGTCCTTCTAATTAAGCTACAATCTTTCATTCAATCGAGACTCCCAGCTCAAAAAAAGTGGCACTGAAACGTTGATGACTAGTTCAAAAATGTTTAGAAGAATTCATTCGTATGCTCATTCCCACTATAGGATAGCCGATAATGACAGCTGATTAAATAGCATACCCGACTGTTTATCGTGCAATTTACGACTCAATTTCGACTTTTAATATCTGCTGACAATATACGCTCCCCACTACCTGACAATAATAAGAACTTGTCCAACTCTGGATAGTGTGCATTAGCTCGACCGATTAGGTCATACCAACTTACTATGAAAGCCGCTGTTTTATTCCTTTGTGAGACGATTCTGAGACAACTTAGTTCTGTTGTAGCAGAAATTGCTGAGCAATGGTTGGTGACCCTCTTTGGATGTTTCGTGTATAATGTTGTCAGTTGATCAGGACACGTAATCACTTGGTCACAAAAAACCGTACTTCCGGATGCTTACTTGCGCATTTCGTACGATATAAAATGAGGCCATTTGGGATGATCGAGCATGGCACACCACCATCAAACTAATTAAAAATCCGAACAATAGAAAGTATAACCAATGTGCTCTCATCGGATCGTGAATCAAACCTGATAAGTCTGCACATAGACGACCAGTGATTTAACCTGACAGGGCGGCACTCAATGTGCTGACTTCACGGGAACGGAATTCAACAAGAAGCAGACATAATCAAATCGTAAGTGTCAACATACTATTCAGCCAATATATTTGAAATAAAGTTGTAACCTGTCATACCCCAGAACAACCTACCGTTCGAAAGATTTCTTGCTCAAACACCGCGGCTGCAATGAAGGTGAATTGAATATCCGGCCTAGAAAAGTTGTGCAATCGTTGTAAGCTGGTCCTCAAATACGCAATAGATGTTAGTGCACTAGTTTGTGCCAAAACACCTGTAAGTGTGAGAAGTCATGTGTGGAACGTTAAACTAGTCGTTAGACATTGAATGAGTGGAACTGACAAAAAAAGATGGGCAGAGTATAGTCCGTAGCACTCAGATGTACGGGTTTAATGTAGCCTAGATCATACATTAGCAAAAATGTTCTGGCAATCGATTCGATCGAGCATTTCACAGATACTATTTGAATGGGGAAAAAACGGTGAGGGGGAAGAAAAAGTGACTCACTTTCTCCGTTCCAAAAATATCGCAGAATTTCAAACGGCGTTATAACCCCAGTGTTAATTGCAACCGGTTTTTGGAATGTACAGGCTAATCCGACCATAGGGTGATCATGTAGATTCCTTCCGACAGGCGGTTGCTTAGCGTTGTTGGGTAGAAAAGTGGTCGACGGCATAGAGATAACTGGTCAAAATACGTTAAGCCATTATATGGCCAAAACTCGGCCATTTCATGCTACAGATTCTGAAACCTTACGCACACAACAAACGCATCTGTACAAATGTCTTAGTTGACCATCTTTCATGTGCCTACACGTATTCCGTAAATTGAGACACGAATTTGGCTGCCAAATCATGGACGTAACCTTTTTATTTTGTGGTTATGCTACTCGCTAATTTTAAGTAGATTGAAAATAACCTCACATAAATAAAAAACGTTTGGTCTTTTCATACCAGTGAACTTCACTGGAATTGATTGAAGTGGAGGAGAGAACGGTGGGTGACGTTAATCATACGGGGACGTTCTTCTATCGCAGATAGTAAAGGATATAAATCAGAATATTTCACTGGGTTACGTACAGGCTTATATGATTCGGGACAGCATTGATTTTGAGTTTGGAGAGATGCAGCCAATAGGCTGTTACATACCATTATTTTATAACAGAGCATGACGAGTATGTTTTTGACTGTTCATCAGTGAATCAATAAATTTACAGAGAACTGTAAAAATGAACTCAGCTAACTGATTGACCAACATCGAAGTCATCTAAGCCACTCACTCTCCCGGACATGAGAAATGGTCGCGTCCCGTGACTGAAGTCAGCAGTCTGTGTGGATGTCAGTGAGGGTGGATTGTGTACCGTTCGAGTGTAGGACTTGAGGGTAAACCTGACCAAAACTCATTTGTGACTAGGTACATAATTCGTAAGCGATCGAGTAAATGGATAACGAAATCCACTGTCTGGGCTAAAAGTAGCTTGGTCCACTCGCCAACGTCATTTATCAGGTAAATTTGTTCAAAGGCATGCTACCATACGTATGATAGTTTTTTCGCCGGTGTATTACAAGAAACTGGCTATCCACACAGATTTATTGCGTGCAACATGGTCGCCAGGCCGGCTGAAGACCGCGCTCCTAGTGTCGAAAAGAAGCTTGACATTGAACTGGCGAACCAGCGTTTATACTAGTCAGTGAAGCGAACGTCCGCCGCGCCATTCGGAAGTTGATTTCCGTCCAGAATGATGTTCACATACATTCTTGAATACAAGCTGTCCGTTCGTGATCAGTCAAAGCCTGTGTGTTCCTTCATTTGTTGTTGCTTTGTAACAGAATTTGTCAGCTAAACGCGTACATGTCTGTCTAAACGGATTGAGGAGCACCAGTCAGCTAGGATTCAAACCGAAGTCACTAAGTCAGTCACCACTGTAGTTGTCTTGCGCTTCGTCGTTGATGCTGGCTAGTTAGGCAGCTCAGTTAATTTTTGCTTTCCTTTATCACTGTATTGATGACAAATCATCAACTACACACATTCAACTCGTTGTTAAATATGACGATTAACAGAAATTTGTCAGCATTTTTCTACGGGATATTCAAACATAACACGTCTCAGATAAGCCTAATGCATATTTGAACGTATACGTCTCAAAGATTGTATTAGCGATGGTCGCTTTGATTCATAATCAACTGGCGTCCACTTAATGACCATCTCCCATGTAATGTGCAGCCTACCTATCATCATATCAATTAGTATTACTGTGAAATGTATACAATATCTATGATTAATCGACCCCGTTCTGTTCGTACTATAGTTTGTTGAAACATGACAGTGACACCCAACAAAGATAAAGAACAGTGCTTGCAAACGCATTGTATGACGTGGGGAAGACAGACCGGCTGGTCTAAAGTGCCCCAGTCGGTTCGCACGCCTTGAAATTAATAGATGTCATTTTACTTGAAAAGTGTCGAGATTGTTCGGGTTGAATTTCGTCACTGGGGTAGATCCGAAATCGCAACTCTTTAAACCAACCATGTGGCGTGGAGAAATCCCTAATAATGCATATACATTTGGCGTCAAAGTGTGAGAAGACCGACAATATTAGGCTTGAACATGCGCGATACTCACAGCACGACTGTGCAAAGACAGTTCAGCATCAACCGTGACCGTCGCTATGCTTCACTTAGGGCGGATGATAGGCTAAAAAGACTTAAACGACCGTCCGACCTGATCAAAATCAGTTAGTAGAAACTCATACTACACATTTCGAGGTCACCATCTGTTTTACACAAAATCGGATCCAGTGCTTTTCATGAATCACCGAACGCAAACAACTTGCTTTTGGATGAACATTTATTCAAGTAAGATGTCTTTTCTGTTTTAGTTTGTTGGTTTACCGTAGGCTCCAGAAGTTGATAAGTTTTTCCGAACTCCATGTAACAGCTGAAAGGAGCTGGTTCCGACTAAGTGGGTAGCGTACGATTGGTGATCCATAACTTCGCCATGACTTCGGTGTGTTCTATCCAGCTGCTTCTCTGCTAGCGTGGCGACGATTGTTCAACAGTGGAATGTATACCCCTTAAGTAGACTGGCTGGAAAGTGCATGCCGATGAGCTCGTTAACCCGATCACCAAGCACAAAACGCTACCATCACAGCATTGTCCTGAGTAACGGACTGTGGCTAGTCTAGAATGATTTCAAATGTTTCCCCGGCAAAAATTGAGAGGAAGGTTTATTTCGAAAACGCAAAACTATATTCTGGTATCTACAAGCGGTGCGGGCATTTATCAGTGCGTAAATTAATGCACCTCTGATGGATGACTGAGCTATCAATCAGGACGAGGAATGAGTTCAAGCATGCAGTGATGCTCGCACTACAACATCTGAGCGCCCGCGTCTCGATATTTCTATCTGAGCGTGAACATCAAAATGTCTATGCTGGACCTTATCATATTGTCCTATCCTATAGTCCCCGAACTTAGGCCATCATACCATATGCCAGTTAAGTATCTTCGGAATGGCAAATCAGCACATACGTTGCGCATTCCGTGCGTTGTGGATTAAAAGTCCCACTCTCCTGGAATCTGGTTACGTCCCTATTCCATTCGGATGCACGTGTATTGCCACATATATGTGAAGAACACGCGCCGAGGGTACTAAACTTACAGTGTAGGTGCACGCATTGGATGGTGAATGTCGAATTTGTGCTTCCATTGGACCCAAGGTGTATGGAACGCTAGTACTTGAAGGGGTAAAACAGCGTGTAGTTGAAGCCTAAGTCGTGTCATAAAGACAACGCGGTTCTGTTAGAACAACAGTCAAATGACACGCTGAAATGTCCATAAACTGTAACACACGGGGGAAAAAAGCAGTGAACACACCTCGCTTTTTTGTTGGCTCACTGGGCTAGGTACAAAGCCACAAACACGATAATATTTACCAGCTTCTCAAAACCTAATCACTCTCCGTGCATAATAAATGTACGACAATTGTTTTTGAACAATGTGTGACCTGAGCGACCACAGACTGACTAAAAGTAATCACTCGACGCAACTCACTTCGCAGCCCAATTGTGAGTAGATCTTGGTTCGACTCTTACACTATGTCTCAATTCAAATGCAAATGGGCTGTTTCGTATAGTCATCCTTCTCATGTCCGGTGTTTTAGATTAACCGCACTATATGGCGGTCGTCTGATACAGCACATTAAACTTAACATGAACTGTTGAACAGTGAGGTTATCGAAACAATTCCAAACGTCAATGCCGATCATTCCACTTACCCCATTTGGTTTGTTAATAAGAACGTTGTTTTTACACTGTCCGGTGAGTGGCAAGAAATAGATTGAGGATGGAGCAGTCTAGTCTCTGATTCTACAACGTTGACTTTTGCGTTTGGATGTACTTGTGAACACTCAGTTGTCTCTGCATACACTCAACAAAACTCACCATCTGAAATAGCCGTTACGCCGGTTTTAACAGTCATTATCGTCCACAGTCTAGCCGATACCAGTATTCTTAATTCATCTCCGTAATTGTTTTCATTTTTACTGTGTTTTAGGGAGTTCAAGCCAACACAGCAAGCCTTATTCACTAATTTTTGTTCGAATGACCTGAATGGGTGTCCTCGAGCCGGTTAGACGGGTCTTAAGGATCACATAAATAGATTCTTTTCCGACCTCTGTTTGGCAGCAAATGACTTAAACACTCCATATACTGCTGTTCGTCGTGGTTTGATGAATGGCCCGATTTTTACAAGCATTTCAACTTTTAAAACCTGCAAGTCTACACGAAACAGCAAATGAAATCGGGTTTCAGAGTGCCTTTATTGACTACAAGGTTGCATGATTAATTTTTAATTAATATTTCGACTTCATGTCTGCCATTTGTCAATTCCTAGCGAAATTAATGGAAATACTAATGGCATAAACAAAGAAGAGAAGGCTTTTGAGATAACATCATATTATGTTCTCCTTTCACTCATATATGTATATATACGACGTCAAATGAATGACAAGTCAGAGTAATCTTTGCAACACAACCAAACGTATAAATATTATAGTACAGATCATGCAGTTGAAAGATATTGTACAATGGCAGTCTTGGCTTTACTGTTAGACACTTTTGAGTACCAAATCTGGGTTTTCTACATGTCGATAAAGTACCAGTCACCGTTGACAAAAGAAGTATAGGAGTGTGTGACAGACCCATGAAACTGTTCAGATCGACGAACCGATGTAAGAACATACAGGTAGATGACAAAATGTTCATGATTGGATGAGATAAGCTAATTACATAATCGGATGGCGTTGACCTCGCAGTGGCCAATGTTTGTTGGCGAACGAGTATTGGTAAATTCAGCAAAACTTGGTAAATACTCAACCTACTCTGGCCTGATGACTGCCCTCAGTCAGGTGACCTACAGCCGCATTCGTGCTTGATGGGCTCTAGTCAAGTGGCGTCTACCACTTTCTGGATGAGTCTGACTGGCCACTGCCATTCGATTACGTAACCCAGCCATGCGTGTCCGTAAATTAGTTTACATGGCATGAGTCTACGCAAGTACGGCCAAAAAGCAAGGTTCAGTTTACGAAAAGTAGGGTAGAGCTTTCAAGTTGGGGCAGTGCACTGAACTTTCTGCTCTAATCGTGCTAGCAAGGCCTAACCGATAATCTCCGCCCACTCAGGCTATTTTCGTCAATCTGACCAATCGGTCAGTCTGGATCAGATAGAAGAGGACACGTCGCATTCGTTGACAGCGCTATCATTATTTACTGACCGACTGCAACTAAGTTAGTGAGTGATCGTAATGACTCACTATGCTTAAAAAAATGTCCATTGCTGACCAAGTGGTGACAGCTGTGCCATCCATACTAATTTCCCCAGATTGAAAGAAGAGGGCCAAAGTAGTGTTCTCTAAGATCCTCAGATCAGAGTCAAATTGATTCTTTTACGTAGTCATTTGTAGCACCAGGTGCACCGAAGTAATCCAAGCGTAAACCCGAAGTTAAAGCAGAACGGAGAGCAGCAGTTGGGACTGCTTTAGAAGCAACTGATAAGGTAGATCACTAGCTCAAATTGAAAGAGCACTCTTCCAAGTAAACAGAAGACCAGGATACATACTGAACACCTTTTGTACAGTCTATTCACCATATTACAATAGCATCGTTTATTCGTGTCCGGTGATTCTGCTCACGTAGTTTATACGTGATATTAACCTGAGTCAACCGTATTACTGTTAAGGATAGAGCACTGATTGTCCATTGGAGATCCTACAGAAGAAAGTTAGCATGAAGAAAAGTGGATACGCTACGAGTTGGTCATATGTGCTGGTCATACAACGTACTGGTCTTGAAAAAGGTGGCAATAAACTTTTCGTTTGATACAAATTGTTGAGCGCCTCAATTCGAATAAAGTGATTGATCAGTGATATATGTATCGACTTTTGAATTACAATCGTGAAAATCCGACCCAACCCTAGTCACCCGAATGTTTATCACCGTACACTCATCCCTTCCTCTTTCTGACCGTTGATTGAAGTACCGCTTAGAGGTTTTTTGTTTCATCGCATCAATTTAATGGTTGTGCCAATAGCCAGTTATCGGTCATTGTACTTTGCTTGAGTGATGCGTGCATCACCCTTTTTGGAGCTCGGCTAACCCCCATTGTTTTTAAACCTGACTGTTCAGAAGAACTATTTTGAGTGTGCATGCATGTGATTATTAGTTAGCCTTTAGCCCGTTCGGCACCAAATTATAATTCATTTCTCCGAAACGACCCGTCGACCGAAACTATTGAAGTTGTCTAATTATTCACTTTGATAATTTGTTCAATAGCAATCCAATCTTGTTCTGAATATTTGGGATCATCGGTTTATGGCTACGCGTTGCACAACGTCTTCGTGGAAGATCGTACAATATATGAATCGGATTGTGACTAACATTGTTGCTGCATATTCGACTGGTTATGGTGGGACGTATTCAATTGTGGATGACAGTGAAATTTTTAAAACGTTTATTCAGAGTTCTTGAGCATTACTGCGGGGATGAAATCGGCATTGGCGTCAAGCACTTCGAAGTATTGCTGTATGTTCTGCTTCAGAGTGAACCCGTCAGATTTCGTAAGAGTCGGTATGAAATCAGCAGAATTCTAAAAACCGTGGCTCCGTTACGGTTGTGTTCCTGGCTACCATGTTGAAATGGTTCAAAATTTGTTATCTTGGTTCGTATACTTATGGTAACCTGGTCCTTATATCTACCTGAAACCATGAAACCAGCCAAAACCGCATTATTTGAATATTGTCCCGCTCTGTCTCACTAGAGAGGTTAAATAAAGACTTATCATTGTCATTGCGGTTTGTTCGAAAAACATCGGCTTCCTGTGATTAGTCTACATACTAACAAACACTCGAAAACCTCATCTAACACGCTTTATGGTCAGTGGCCATGACTACGACAATGCAGTCATTCACCAGCTATAAACAGTGTTCTACAAATGTCCGATTCTTAATCGAAATCCCAGCGACTCAATATTAAACGAAATATCTCTCGACAAGTGAGGAAATTTGTAATTTTGACTTCAAACAGTCCTGATCGTGGGGTCATAGGTTGAAGTCAACAGTTAATGCAGTTGATGTTGTCGTCGTTTTAGGCAGTCGGATGATCTGAGCGTTACCCCCAAGCGAATGTAGTTGGGCAGTTGTGTGGGACAACTCAGTCCTACATACCGTGAGGTCAGTGACACAACGACCATCACGGTCTACTCACAAATGCTTGCCCGAGGGTCAAATCTCTGCCATGGCAGAGTTGTACATTAGTGACTAGCGAAACTCAAGCACAGTTCTTTTCGAATGGAGCTGACTTAAATTACTTAGGGGATTCCGATATTTGTGATCCGTTGCGAATGTTGTTTGGTGATTATTGTTCAATATCCTAAAATATTCAACCGTAAATAACAAATAATGACCTGATCTTGTTTCGAACCGAATGCACCAGTGAAAAACAATCTGAACGAGTGTTTCTATCACGACTGGCGTGTATATGAACTTCCAAACAGTCATTCACTGAGGACCAGCGTTGCAGAAGCCGGGTGTCGCACAAAATCATAGAACAGTCGGGAAGAGGTAATGTCCCGACCAACCATCTTTTCCGCTCACTTCAAACCTTAATTGCCACCTTCCTTTTTACAAGACAACTCCCCCGGTACCAAGAAAGTTGGATAAACAAAGACATCAAAACTGCCACTCGTATGGTTTGACAGTTTTTAATTCACTTCAGCGTCAAGGTGTGAAAGAAGTTCCCTATATCTATTGATTGAGCAAAATCCGTTTTTGATAACAGATCGGCTGTTTCAAAATTGTGACTTGAGTTCGAGGCGCTCATCATTCATATCGTACCTCGTTAGTCAGAGCGAAATGGTCGCAGATGATCATTAGGCAAATACATGATGAGGTTATTCATCCCACCATCACCTGCCTAATTTGAATAAGATGGGAGCGGAAAACGTCATACTCGCCTGTGCTACCATGTGTGCTGGCCGCTGGTCACTCACGCTAGCCGACTTTGAATTAGTCAAAGTCGACCAATCACTCTATCAATCGAATGTAAATTTCATCACAGTTTCTATTGCTCAGAGTTACTTGTGTAGACCTAGCTACAATGCAGTTCTACCGCACCACAAGGTTACACTGAGTGTCACACAGACGCGCTCCATCCGTACACGATTCTATAGTGGAATTACCCCCAATTCCATCCTCTTCCTGGATCCAGAATGCTTCTTCGCATCAGACTAATGCTGAGCATAAGTGGTTTGGCCTATTATGTGTTCCCATAGGCTACTATCAGATGCCATTTCTTGACCCAACTTCAGTTCGGAATTTTATCATATGCTCACAGTGGACACTTCTTTTTGCTGATATCAGTAAAAAGAGCATAAACGTCTAACATTCTTATCAGCTGTCATTTAGTTCACTAAAAGACTATCGCTTTTATCACGTTATGTTTGCATTGCCGATATACTAAAGTCAAACAGCTAATTGAGTTCAGACACGTGGGAATCACTTTGTGACACATCGCAGCACGGTCAATCGTCAGACGATTAGTGTATCTGGAGCTTTTTATTCAGATTAACTAAGCTTTTCTCATGTTTAAAAATTGGTAAACTTGCTGTTACCAATATACAACTGATTACTCATCAGATAATGAAAATTTGCTTCCAGCTATCGCATCAGAAGCAAAACAACTAACCAAAGGAGAGCAAGTAAAGGCACAAGCTCCCGAGTTGTCCTGAGTTATCGAATAAGCTGACGAAGAACAAGCCTGGTGTGTAACGCCCAGTCGGTTAGCTCGTGAAATTGCAATAATAGCAGGATGTTGAATGTATTTACCTCAAGCTAACATCTCCATGATACCTTTTCCTCTGGTGGGCGCTCACCAGTGGTCCCAATTCTTTAGACTTACGTTCAGCANGTTCAGCAAAAAACAACTTGTTTGTTTTTCAGTCAGGTGCGTTGTGTCGGCCACGTGTTATCTTCGGACACATCCCTGTGTCATTCCGGCAGTGCTGTGATTACCACTAAACAAATAGGAACAGGTGACATAATCTGACTTACTCACCCCGGATGTACCGATCCCAGACCGTAGGAGTATCGCGGGCGTTTCAAAGGTGCCCGCACTTAGTATAACTTCTGGTGAAATGGTTGCATCGTTCACCGGTATACGAGGATTCTTGAGTAATATCTTCAACGAAACTCCTCGAC
This sequence comes from Paragonimus westermani, assembly GCA_008508345.1. Taxonomy (NCBI): domain Eukaryota; kingdom Metazoa; phylum Platyhelminthes; class Trematoda; order Plagiorchiida; family Troglotrematidae; genus Paragonimus; species Paragonimus westermani. The sequence goes on along the minus strand of QNGE01002976.1, from coordinate 1,203 downwards.
TGTCTGCTTTCACACCAATGACTTTTCCTTCCGAATTAGGATCGATCAGAACCTAAAACATAGGTCATGATACGGTTTATACTGAGACTAATTATACGTACGAGACTACACAATATGTTTGAGGCTTTCGTTATTGTAAATAGAAAGGAGAACACTTCAAAAATAGCGCCCTTGTAAAAAATTTGAAATATAACATTTCACAACGATCACCTTCACCCCCACACTTTATCGTGGCTAGTTCCGTTCCAGCTTGTACTCGCCAACTAGCGGTATTCTAATCGGGGTTGCAACCGAAAACTGCTTGAAGAAGTAGTTGAAGCTGTTTCTTGCTCGCCACTGGTCCATTTGAACATACCGGCAATGATATTGTACGGTCGTACTACCACATCAAAAGATGACCGGGGTTTCGGTTGAATAATCTTTATAAAATAAACCGTTGTTTATGGAACTGTTAAAAAGGCCGAAACTAAGCGGTAGGCTATTTTAAGTACCTTAATCCTGCCAATGATGCTTCAAACCAACCGTCAGCTTGACCGTCCAGCCGTACAAATTCGTTTGTGCGTATGCTCTGCTATCTAACATATCTTGCAGGTTATTTTGCAGGACTAAGATTTGGATTGCAGGCAGGCAAGTCGTGAACCTTTTCTTCCAAAGAAGTAGGCACGCTTTCACGGTACACTACTCAAGAAATGAGTCTTTATTCTCGTAGAAAATCAGTACTTCGCTACCTTGAAGAGGTGAATGAAGACAGGAAATGTTTTAGAGTTGTCTTGATTATCATTTGCTGTAGCTGGCTTGCCCACACTAAATACTGAAGTATCCCCTGTTTTAACCAGCAAAGTTAACGTTTCGTTTGTCGGCTGTAGTCTACTTTCTTCCTCGTCGTGTCAGAACTGTCTTCCTAAATCTGGCTAGTCTACAGTACATTTTTTCTTGTCACTTAAGAAAGCGAAATGCAATGAGTGAATTCGTGAAACGTGAGCCCCAGTCTATAACTGGTAAGCAAGTGTCTGCCACTGATTGAACGAAATGAGTTCACCAGTTTCCTTAATTACCAACCGTGAATTTTCTTGGTGTCCGTCACACAGATTTTGGTTAGGCATTAATTCTTATGGACGATTTGAGCTCCGCAGCATTTCTTGTTACAGCAGATGTCAACCTTTGTGTTGGTTGTTCCGTATATTTTAGTAGGGGTACTAATCG